>ML793616.1:46155-56862 GCA_009831015.1 Picea engelmannii | reverse complement strand
AGGAATCCAACACTTTGGAACTTGATTGGTCTGGAATAATCAGGAATATGAAAGGTAACTTCCTTGTCATATCCAAGTCCTGTTCTATTCTTGTTGTAGATGATTTCTTCCCAAGGTTTGATGATGGGCTTGGAAAGAGTATTCTGAACCTGTTTCTTTGAAATCCATGGAAGTGGATTTATTGCATGTTGATGCATCACTGAAAGGCTTTCTTCACTGAAATCAAAAGAAAACTCTTGAAATGTAGGTTCATGAATAGATTCAACTTCATCTGAAACTGATTCTGAAGTTGTATCACTGTGTTGTTCTTTCACTGATTGTTGATCAAAAACATCATCATCTTCATTATCATATTAGATAGGGTTCTGTTGAACAAAAACTAGTGCAGAAGACTTCACTAGTTGTTTATTTTCTAGATCAGTCAACTCATCATTCAATAGATGGGATAGAGATTGAAGAAATCTAACTTTAGCTTGCGTCACTTGCAAACAAGTTAGCACTGATTGAAGAGTTGTTTTGTTCAATATCACTATGTTGTCTTCAATGGTGTTTATTAGAGTGTTCAGTAACTCTAATAATTTGAGACTTCGAGCCATTTTCAAAACACTAAAAGAGGTCTCCTTGTGCAGGTAGATCCTTATTACAATTTGACTCAACAGAAGAAGGTTTATTTGCAACTCGCTCACTTGAATCACTCACTTGAACTTCATGCTCACTTTCTATTCACGCTCACTTGAACTTGCCTTGCTTGAACTTGCTTCCAGGAAGTTGAGGATGTCAATTACCACTAAAAATGCATCCCAAAGTATTACAATGATTTGAGTTTCAAGTACTCATCCTTGTCAATTACAACTCAAAATGACTCTAGGGTGTCGGGCTCAGCCGAAAATGCACCTTATGACAAATTCAATTCAACTCAACTTGCTTTTAAAAAGACAAGTAAACTTACAAAAGGACAATTTGCAAGTTACAATAAATCCTGATTTTGTAATCTTACAACAAACATTCTTTGCAAGTTACAATTTAACTTCAAATGCTCCATGATGTGTTGAGTTTGAAAACTTTGATTTGTCCATTACTGATGTAGTTGACGACTTGAATGCTTGAGAATTCTCTTCATAGATGTTTGATCATATGTTCTTTTATTTCTTGTACTTCACTAGAATTAATTGTGTGCTTGAATTAACTTACTTGGAAGGCCATGTGAGTATTGCCGAATGACAAATTGTAAGTGTAGTTATGTCAAAACTAGACATAAAAAATTATGAAAGCATTCAAGGAATCATTCACCATCGTACATAATGCAAGGTGTTCCTAAGATCCCCTTATTCAAATTTCGGGCGGATCTAGGACACCATCCACAACAAAATAATTTTTCTTATTAATTTTGAAGATTACAATGATATTTCCTTTTGAATAGGGAAATAGAAATATACATTTTTGAAGAAGACTTTTCTTCCTTTAGTCAAGCTTTTTATGGCTAATAACAAGACATTAAAAATGTCAAATTATCGAAAGTCATTACTAATGCACATATTGTATGATATCCACATAATTGTGTCTCAATCAACATAAGTGCTCCACTACACTTAGCCCACTTTATTTCTTCACAAACACTTGAAATAAAAATACAATATTTATCTCTTGCCCTCTTCACACCATTTCTAACTGATCATTTTCTCATTATACATGTTTTCAAAAGTCACCCAATGCCTTTTATAATTAGAAAAAGGGATGTTTTACTTTTTCTAAAAAAGTAAAAGTATTAAAATAACCTTTTATATTTACCAAAAGTTATTCATTTGTTTTACGAAAGAAAAAAAAATTGCATTGTATCGAAAAAGCTCGGGGTTCCAACTATACCAAGAAGTGATGGGATTTTAGATTCAATAGAAGAGGAAATCACGATTTCTAATGAGATTAGTTTTCCAATAATGATCAATGCAACTGCAGGTGGTGGAGGTAGTGGAATGCGTTTGGCCAATGAATGAGGAGAGTTTGTGAAATTATTACAGCAAGCCAAGAGTGAGGCAGGTGCAGCCTTTGGGAATGATGGTGTCGTTGGAAACCTCATCAACAAACATGTCAAACCTGAATTCCAAGTTTTGGGATCCATCGCCATACCTTTAATGGTCACATTAACGGGATGTTGTATTCATCAATTCTGTAGGGTTGAGCAACACATGTAGAAAAATAAAAATGGAAAGGAGATCCCATCGGTCTACCACTCCAGCAACACCCCTTGAAATCTACTTCATGTTGATGGCACATCAACATCCCTGCAAATCCTCCCCGTGGTCCCCGTGGTCATGGAGGTGTCCCATTTTTCTTGGGATTGAATGCAACTTGAGAGCATGACTGTGCATAAATGG
Source organism: Picea engelmannii (assembly GCA_009831015.1). NCBI lineage: Eukaryota > Viridiplantae > Streptophyta > Pinopsida > Pinales > Pinaceae > Picea > Picea engelmannii. The sequence goes on along the minus strand of ML793616.1, from coordinate 54,490 downwards.
GTGCGATAGAACCAGATCAGAGTCTTTTCTCATGGAACTCTAGGTCACAATGAATCTAAGATTCATATCAGAACTTAAAGACTCTTTTGCAACTAGTTTAGAAGAACGGGATCTTGCTCCAGCCTCTTTTGTCTATGCTCAATCAACTCCATCTTCTTCAGGCATCTGAAAAACTGCCAAGTGCCCAGTCCAAAAGTAGCAACTCCTAAAAGGTAAGCAGGGATCTCAGCTCTGCAATAGCAACTATGCATGATATCATTTATCAGATCAAATGATCAGATATTTAAAACATTGATTATGTTTTCTTTACATTAGCCATAACTTTAGATGTAATAAGGGTCACAATATGAGTGTTATGGCCATGTGAGGGCATGATTTGAGTTGATGAAACCAAATTTGCAGAATACAAATTGGAAAACTCTATTAGAAATATCAGCCGATGTGAAGAAACTAGAAAATCAAGAAAGGTTGTAGCGTTTCAACCTAGTTTTATATTCACATTTAAATTGGAAATTCACAACAAAATATTGCAATTAGTATTCAATCTCACAGAGATTTGATATTGGGCTTTGCATTTTATGAGATCAGAATGGGAAGACCATCACGCAAAAAACACACGGATGATACAAACAAGAATAATAAAACATAAACAAGAACACTGCGTGGATGCCCTTAGTTAATCACACACTCTGCCATGACCTCATATGACTCACATTACTGCAATCTCGTGCTATCTACAATTACAAATAGAAAACAAAAACAATCTCAATTCTCCATGCCACGATTTCGGATCTTCAATGGGTTTCATTCCTCGGAGAAAATAAACAAACAAACCCCTGGAACCTTGGTGATTTCTGTAATCGCATCGTGAAAGAACAAAAGTAATATGCCCTATGATGACAACAATGTCTTTGTGGATGTCCTACAATGACAGAGATCTCTACATGGATGCTCAAACTCGTGCGTCAGTTATCTCGTAATGTTGAGGAGGCAGATCAACAAGCTTGATCTTGACTTGAAGGAATGATTGAAGGTTGGAAACACCACTACAGAAACCAATTACACATAGAAAAAATTAAAATATAGTCAACAAAAAAAGAATTGTGGACCTCCCATCACAAATCTCCATGCTAGGAAACTCCCAACAAGTAATTTGTAGGTAGCAGCATGGCTTTTTTTCATAATTATAGACTCTTCTTGCGGATATATATTTCCTCATAAACCAATGAGAGATTAACATCACACCTGATATTTCATGGATTACTAGCATGAAGGAACTATCAGATCTCTTAAGACTCAAGAACGCTCTGAATATTTTCATCCTATTTTCACCATGGCTCTGATACCAATTGATAAAATATGCATAAGAACAACAAGATGGTGGAAAAGGCTCACTAGCCAACACAACTTATATTCACTCCAATGTTACATATTTATAGTACAATGGGTGATGCCACCTCATAGAGAGATTTGCTCTAGATCCTAAAATCATGCATGATGACTAGGCTAGGCAATATTAACTAAATCATTAGTCATCACTTGAGGATATATTACTAATATCCTAAATAAATAATACAAATATAGGTGACAATTTAGACTTAGTGATTGGTAAAGGTGAGCCATAGGCTAACAAATTCAACAAGTGAGAATTGATTTCATTACAAACAATGTGTTTCATTTCAATGCAAGTGTGATTTCTTTTACAATAGTGTGTTCTCAATTTAATGCAATTGTGAAAGTGGTTTTATATTCAACGGTGTTCTTTGGTCTCAATAGGATCTCTTTTCTAATATTAAGGTTTATGTTCAATAGTTTGGGCATGTTGTAGAGTAACAAGCAATTGTGATTTTCAATTCAGTAGAGTGATTTATCTAGTAAAGTGTCGCTTATATCTTAGGATAGTGTTAGATAGGAAGTTGTTGTCTACATGTATTTTGATGGATAAACTTGTAATAAGAAAATGAACCCCGAGTTGACAATTAAATGTATTGGATGTTTTAATAAGGAAAGTATATACACCAACAAAGTGATGTCGTAACTAGTAATAATCATCTAGTTATGTTTTCATGATCAAAACAGTTCTTGAGAGCTATGATGTTGGCGAAGGCATCTAAATACTCCAATAGCTTATTGATGTTGACATTGTTGCATGGATCCTTGTACGTATCCCTTAGTATATGATTGAAGGATAATTTGTAGAGTATGTTGGTGCAACTCTAGTTGGGTGTTTTTATTTTGGGCACCAATTGGCTATGGTTATGTGCATTCATGTTTTCTCACATTTTCTTACTATAACTAGTTCAAACGATAAATGGGTTGGGGAACATGCTAATACTCTATAAGGAGATTAAGCAAAGAATTGAACATGGATATTCATGTAGAGCTCTCACGAGTAGGATGAAGGCAAAATTAGATTTCGTGAAGAACTTCACTGCACTTTCAGAACCCAAGAAAACATCCTCACTGCAGTTAAGAATTCTACAAATTTCAGGTCTGCTTCAACATTGTTCTATGAGGAAGACATGAATGCTTTATGTGCTATTAGGTCTTTGTGCAAATGAAAATATTATCATATGAGGTCTCTGGCCCATGTTATTCTGGGACTAAAAATGAGAATGAAAATGGCCTGAGTAGAGCCACTTTGTCCATGGCTCTTTCTGTGATACTTCTATTGCTCCTATTCTTTTCATAATTATCTCATCTAATAAATTTCTTATGAATCTATATACCTCCATACTTGATCCACAAATAAAATTAGTTCCTTTATTCTTTTTCAACAATGTAAAGCAGAAAAATGATTTGGAGGTGCTACATGTTGGATATGTGTTATATTCCTCGGTTTTCATGCCCATTTTTGGGTGGTCCTCGGTTTTCATGTCCATTTATGGGAGGTTTTTCGAAACATTGTTTTTAGCCTATGGTTGTCTATTTTCGGTTAAGTAATTAAGGTTGTTGACTAATTCAAGTCATTGGATTAGGGTTTTGGATGTCGTTGACTCCTATATGTATATTGTATTGTAAACAATGTATGATGTGAATGCATATAGAATAAATTGGTTTTCTAGTTTGGGTTTCCAGGGGAAAAATATCTCTGTAATGTGTGTATTTGACATTGTATCTTTTATGTTCTTTTATTGAAAATTTGTTTGCGGTAAAATATTGTACAAGGATAAAATCTACATTCAGTATCAAAACAATTATTGGCTTCAGGGGGATGCCTTTTTGGTCAGGGGTTTGGTTAGGGACTATGATAATCCTTGTTAGAGTGGGAGATCTGTGGTATTGATTCTTCAGGTGAAGAGAAATGGCGAGCAGTTTGAAAATAGAGATCGAGAAATTTAATGGGAAAAGTTTTGAGATGTGGAAGCTCAACATGGTACATCTGTTGGTAGATAGAGATCAGTGGGTCATGGTGGATCAAGGTATTTCACCTACAAGAATGTCAACAGATGACTGAAAAAATTTCTATCGAAAGGTAAAGAGCACAATTCGATTGTGTCTCTCAGATTCAGTATTACTGAATGTGTTAGGGGAAGCTATAGCCAAGGAGTTATGGGATAAGTTGGGGAACTTCTATCAATCTAAGTCCCTGGTAAATAAATTGTTCATGTGGAAAAGGTTGTATAACCTAAGTATGAGAGATAGAGACTCAGTGATAGAGCATTGTAATTCCTTCAACACTGTTGTAAGTCAATTGTTATTTTTTGAGATTAAAATTTTAGATGAAGATAAGTGTATCAGTTTATTGTGCTCTTTACCAAACTTGTGGGATAGTCTAGTTGTGGCCATAGGTAGTAATAAAACTACCTTGATTTTTGACGATGTGTTATGATACTTGTCATTGGAGGAGATGAGATGGAAGAACATGAAAGGATAGAGCACATATGCATTATTTGCAAGAGGACACTCCCAGAATAGAAATAGATCTAAGTCCTCAAGTGAGAGATCTAAGTCTAAGGGTAGATCTAAATCTCCCGGATATTTTGTAAAGGTATGTTGGAGATGTGGAAAACAAGGGCACTTCAATAAGAAATATAGATCCAAAAGTGTTGAGAAAGTGAAGGGATCTCAAGGTGATCCATCTGCAAAAAAAAAGACCTCCAAGGAAGAAGGAGGGGATGTGTACTTGGATTCTTAAAGCACATGTGAAGATCATGAGGCGTGGTTGGTTGATTCGGGTGAATCCTTTCATATGACTCCCAACAGGGAGTGGTTCTGTGAATATGAAAGGTATGATAGAGGTAATTTTATCTTAGGTAATGACTCGACAACCAGAATCATAGGACGAGGAAAAGTTAATTTGAGGCTCATAGATGGAAGGATTATAAAACTGACTGGTGTTCTGCACATCCCAGGATTGGCTAGAAATCTGATTTTTGTAAGAAAAATGGACGATGCAGGGGTAAAAACAGTATTTGAAAAAGAAACATGTAGGATGGTTCGAGGAGCAATGGTGTTGTTGAAGGGAGTTCGGATTGGCACTCTGTATAAGCTGCAAGGAATCACTATTAGAAATGGGTGTAATAGTTCCATTGTTCCTAATATTGGAGTAGAAGAAGAAAAAACTCCTATAGTCTCTGGAGAAAAGGTTATGTTGCGGCATCAAATACTGGGGCATATCGGAGAGAAGGGTATTCGACTACTACATCGTAAAGGTATGGTTGAAGGTATGTATAAATTCTCTTTGTATTTTGATTTCTGTGAACATTATGTATATGGGAAGAATAATCGAGTAAGTTTCCCATGTGGTGCAACAAGGGAAGAAGGAATTTTACAGCTAGTGCACAGTGATTTCTTTGGACCTATGTTGGTTCCATCATTGGGAAAATATGTGTATTATGCCTCATTTATAAATGAATTCTCGAGGAATACTTGGATATATTTCCTAAGGAAAAAATATGAAGTCTTTGATAGGTTTAAAGAGTTTAAGGCTCTTGTTGAGAATCAAACAGAGAAATGAATTAAGGTGTTGAGGACAGATGATGATGGAGAATTCTGTGGGAATCAATTTGAATAATTTTGTAAGAAGTGCGGTATAAAAAGGAAAAAGACTACTCCATATACACCTCAACAGAATGGATTTTGAGAAAGGATGAACATGACGTTGATGGAAAAAACAGGGTGCATGCTTAGTGGTTTCGGGTTAGGGAAATAATTATGGGCAGAGGTAGTGGGTATTGTTTGTTACCTGGTCAAGAGATCACCCTCATCATCATTGGATGACAAGACTTTAAAAGAGGTATGGACTGGTAAGAAACCCTCTCTCACACATCTCAAGCTATTTGGATGTGAGGCCTATGTTCATGTTCCAAAGGAAAACAAGAGTAACCTAGATAAGAAGATTGAAAATTTTGTCTTTATTGGGTATAAACATGGTCTCAAAGGTTATAAACTTTGGAACACAGAAACTAAGAAGGTTGTGTATAGTCGAGATGTGGTATTTAGAGAAATGAAGGATGTTGTCAAACAGGAACTCCTACCAAGTAAGGAAGAACCAGAGAAAATAGAGTTTGAACCAAAGGATGATGAATGAGACTCTATAGAAGAAGAAGAAGAAGATCCTCATACTCTAATATTGAGGAGATTGGTGTAGGAAAAAAGGATACTGGAAAGTTATACTCCATCTGATTTCTGTTCAAATTTTGATTTGTTTATTGTTTATGATGATCCTAGAACTATTAGGAAGGCAGTGGATTCAAAGGATGGAAAACTCAGGAAAAAGGCCATGGTTCAAGAAATGGAATCCTTAGATAAGAATGAGGCTTTTGATGTAATGTACCTCAAAAATCACCATAAAAAAATATATATATATTATTCCCATGGCATAAATCAATTTCGTTTTAATCTTATATTGTAAAAAAAAATGGGAATGATTCAATTCTGACCATAAGGGTATTATTACACCCATCTAATCTACTTCAAACAGAAGCTTTTGTGGGTAAAAAGAAAAAGTCCCTCTATGATTTTGTTCCTTCCCTTATTCCCTGCACCCTTCCAGCATACTCAAAGTAAGAGGGCGATACGAACTTAGCTCGAAGGAGCCTCTGTTGTTCAGAGAGAGAAAAGGATATCACTCTGAAGCATTCAGAGAGAGGCTGAGAGAAACATTGTCTTGCAGGGGTCGAGATCCAGTGAAAAACGCCAAATATTCCTCGCCATATATCTTTAGGAGAACGAACGGTGATAAAATTTTTGGGAAAAGGACCGAAATCCAGTGGATCGTTAGATCTCATAGATATGTGTGGAAGTTAAGGATGATCTATCAAAACTCAGGAGGGTAATGATCAGATGTATTTAGAGGAATGAACGGTGGAAAATTCATCGGGAAAGTACCGAAATCCCATGAACCATCGGATCATAAAGTTCTACGCTGATGTTAAGGATGATCCTTCCCAAGCTTAGGAGGGTAGCAACCGTTGGATGAGGAAACCTCCGAATTGCGAAAAGGAATAGGTGGGACCTACATTTTGAGGTTTTCGGGGTTTCAAACTTCGCAAGTTTCAATACTCGAACATCAACTCACAGCAACTTGCGAAAAGAGAAAACGGATGAGTGGGACCCGCCTTTCGAGGTTTCGAGGTTTTGGGGTTCAGAGTTTCGTGAATTCAAAGCCTAACCTCTACACCCTAGAACTCCCAAAATTGTGAAAAGTGAAAAAGAGGAAAGGTGGGACCTCCTTCGGGATTTCGGGATTCAGAATCCCGTGACTTCAAGTGCCAAGCCTTTACACACCAGAACTTCCGAAATCGCGAAAAGTGAAAAAGAGGAAAGGTGGGACCCGTAATTTTGGGATTTCGGAACTCGGGGTTTCGGGATTTCAAATGTCAAACAATAGTGCAAACATATCCCGAAGCTCCGAAAAGGTAAGGTGGGACCCAAAATTTTAGGATTTTGGAACTCGGGGTTTCGGAGTTTCAAATGTCAACAACCGCGCAAGACATTTCCCGAGGTCCGAAAAGGTAAAGTGGGACCCACTACTTCGGAATTTCAAAACTCGGGGTTTCGGGGTTTCAAATGTCAACAACCGCGCAAGACATTTCCCAAGGTTCCAAAAAGGTAAAGTGTGACCCGCTACTTCAGGATTTCGGGATTTACAAACACATGGTGCATAAACACAATAGAAAAAGAAAAAGTGAAAAGTGAAAAGTGGAAGCTTCGGGGTTTCAGGATTCGGAACTTCGTGAGTTCAGAATCCATACATGAATATACATGAACCTCCGAAAGGCGAAAGGGAAGTTGGAAAAAGTGTTCCTGTCAAAAAGTTAAGGAAATAAAAACAAACGCAAAGGGAGAGAGAGCTCCTACTGTAACTCTTCACACTAGTTTCATCACTCCTTGGTCTTTAACCTTTGCGGGTATTCTCAAACATCATTTTTTGGGAGAAAAATTACTTTTGTTTCTAGGATACTGAGGGGGTAGAAGGATATGATATACCTTCACTTCACAGAATTCCAAACGCCTGAGGACTTATGAAATTTACACGCACAGACGGACACAAAGGATAAAATTCTCTGTATAGGGTAAATTCTATAATATCCACTCAGAGCCTCTTTTAAATCAATGCATTAAACGTCAACAGTACTAGATCTGTGTGTCTATGAAAATACATAGTTAAGAATATCATTCCATTAGAGTTTAGTAATTATAATTTGATGTTCTGAGGGATCTGAGTTTGGTTTTCTGGGGGTTTAACTACCGAGAGGACCTTCCCTATTTACGTTAAGCTCCTCCTTTCCTTACTTACTTATAGGAATATAAATTACAGGTGCATCCATCTAGCATTTTACTCACAAGAGGAACAATTTTCCAAAGTTTGGATGTTTATTCTGAACTTCATGACGACAGATAGAGTAAAACTACAAACGGACTTCAACTTCTATTACTAGTAACTCTACTTTGGCAGATAGATATGAACATTCCAATAGACGAATTGCAACTATATATATATATACAGATTTCCTTCACATAAATTTGTCATAACAAACATAAACAAAGAAGAGGAATCGTTGCAGTTCTGCTTTTTAATCAAACACAATGCATCAGATATCAAATCATTCAACAGAGAATGGAAACTATTCTAGTTCAGATTTACAAGATACATGACATCGGATGAATATATGGCCATTCATAATAAAAAGGGATAGATCAACATATCTGAATCCAATCCGCGAGAAGACAAAGGGAACGACCAAGTTCCTCCCAACCATGGAACAGGGAAGCCAAATCTACTTGCCTGATTCACCCCCTAGCCTGACCATGATTCCATGAGGGTGAACTTGGAAACTCCTCAGCAGTGTCCTTCAATTCCAAAAGTTCTCCTCTTACCTCACACTTA
>ML793615.1:191980-202898 GCA_009831015.1 Picea engelmannii | reverse complement strand
TCCCCATTCCTCTCACTCTATCTCTGTACCACCCCTCTCTGACTCCTTTTCCCTCACTCTCACACACTCTCTTTGTCTTCCCCTATCCCCCTCTCACGCTCTCCTTCGTCCTCTCTCTCCACCCCCCTTCCCTACATTGAAGGAAAGAAATGGCCTTGACCTAGACCTAGACCTAGACCTAGACATATCAAGACCTAGACATGGCAAGACCTATACCATGACAGATCTGGATGGATGTCGATGGCCTCCCACCTATTCCAACTGACTCATTTTGGTATTTTTCCAGTTTGGCATTTTTTCCTTAGTTTTCGGGTCCCTGACTTGCAGGGCTGTTTTGAGGCCCTAAACAACATTTTTTAGGGCTCGCCACAGTCAAAATGACTTTTGATAAATAACATGAAAATGTGTATTCCTTGGATAGACCTTTCCAATGGGCTATCGTGTGCCTAAAATGAAGATCGTATGCACAAGTTATGACCCCGGGAAGTTGATGTACTAACTTACCCAAACGAGGCCCACATAATGACTTTTGGCGCTTCATCTCCTAGGGTTAGGTTTTTTTGGATGTTTAGGGTTTTTGACATTCCTGTTTATTGTAAGAAGGCCTTCAGAGCCTCATTGTAATCATCTTCTTGCGAATGAGCACAACCATCACATCTCTTCTCAGAGATAAGCCTCCACCATTCTAGCAAGCGTGTTTCCGCTGCATTTAACAATTTCAGCTTATTTCCTTATTGAATAGAAACTAGTTTTACTGTATATTTGTTCTTATGTGTTAAGCATATTTTAATAATAATTCGTATTCATTTCGTTCTGCAAATATATTATGGATCAATGACCTAGACCTATACGATGACCATGACGTAGACCATGAAATAGACCTAGAGTTAGATGTAGACCATGAATTAGACCACAAAATAGAGCTAGAGTTAGATGGAGACCATGACCTAGACCTATACCATGACCATGACCTAGACGATGAACTAGATATTGACCTAGACCATGACATAGACCCCCCTAGATCCATCTAAGCCTATGCATAACCTATACTCAACCCTTAACCCCCTCCACACTCGATTCCTAAGTGCACTATGCATATACCTCTTGTTAAAGGCCCCACAACCCTTGCACTCACATCACCCACATCTTTGTTCTCTAACCATTGCTCTATGCTTCGAAACAATTTCAATCCTAAGCCCTTAGGTCCTAGTTTTCCCCAAACCCCTATACATATTTATTCATAAAGATGTTTGGTATATAATAAATGTTATATTTGTTGCATTAAGAGCATGCACATTCTCTTATGACTTGAAAAACATTGTGATTGTCTCTCATCCATGCTCAGCACAAACGTGTGTGCATTCCTAGAATGCACACATGCTTTAGTGTGCACATGTTCTAGGAACGTTTTCGCATTCTTGTTGGGCATATTTTTGTGCCAAGCACACTTCTCTACCTCATCTATCTCAAGCCCGAAAAAGCACACCCGACATCTACACAAAAAAATAGTGTGCATAAACAAGTTTTTGTTATTTTAGTCTTGTTGTTTAATTGATAGACATTTTTGTGCTATTGCAAGAAAATTGTTGGAAGAATTGGAAGACAAATTTGTCCAAGTGTAATTGGAATTGTTGGTTGTGTCTTCTTGGAATTGGAATACAAATTTGTCTAATTGGAATTGTTAGTTGTGTCTTATTGTGTAATACCAAGACAAATTTTTCCAATTGGAATTGTTAGTTGTGTCTTCTTGTGTAATACCAAGACAAATTTGTCCAATCAGAATTGTTAGTTGTGTAATACCAAAACAGATTTATCCAATTGGATTTGGAACTATTAGTTGTGTCTTCTTGTGTAATACCAAGACAAATTTATTCAATTAGAATTGAAATTATTAGTCATGTCTTCTTTTGTAATACAAAGACAAATTTGTCCACTTCGAATTGGAATTGTTAGTTGTGCCTTCTTGTGTAATACCAAGACAAATTTGTGGTGGGGTGCTTGGAAGCCAATTTTTCTCTTTAACCATGGGGAACTGACATATTTGAGTAAGAAAGTCCTTGAGGAAAGAAAAAACGATCAAAAATGTAGAAGAAGAAAGAGAAAAGGAAAAGTTACGTATGTCAAAGCGTAGGATTTCAGAAGAGGGAAATCCAATTTCTAGTGGAATATCTATGTTGTTGTTGCTTCTCCTCCATCACCACAAGAAAATCACATGAGTTCAGTAGAGACAAATCCATGCAGTATCTCATCAAGACAACTTGTTGTGGATGACCAGATGATGGAGGATTTACTTGGAGCTGATTATACAATGGATGAAATTAGAGAGGCAACTAGTGCACAACATTATGGTGAAGATGTTCTTGTGGCACAACCTCTTGTTGGAAACTCAGATGTTCCATAAACTAGTCAATCCCATGTCCACTATCCTCCCAGAGTTGATACACTAGTGATTGAAAGGGAAAGAAATGAAACAATATTAACTCCACAGTAGGGAGGTTAAGAGTGCCATAATAGGGGTTCATTTTCCCTACCTAGATTGAGCAGTTTGCGACGAAGAACTTTTAAATGCATGCAGGTTGATGAAATTGGTCTAGAACCACTTGAAGGTAAGTTACCCAACCATATTATTTGTTATCATTCTTATAAAATCATTAAATAATATTTTGAACCAAAATTCAATGCCACTAAATGTCAATTATTTTTGGCTTTGTTAAAATATAAAAGTTTGATTTCTATTAGGAGAATTTTAAGCATTAAAACGGTCAAAAGTTTAGAAACAAGTCATCACATTGTTAGAAACCTTGTAGGTTATTTTCAAAGAATTGGTAATAAATCTCGTTCTAAAGACCACAATGCAGCCCGACGTGTCTTGTCACAATCAATTGTTAGCAACATCACAAGAAAAAATTGTTTGCTACAGCAAACCTCTCATCTCATGAAATGAAATATCAAAACCCTTAGAAAGTATTCTCATAGATGAGATAGCCTTGACACAGGTGGGACTTCAGTAGTAGGCTATTGTTGACTCTTAAAATCATCATCAAGTCACCAGCCTACAAAGAATTGCAAGGAACATATAATTTTTTTGAATATATATATATATATATATATACTAAGTAAATTGATAAGTGGGACCCTATGGTTGTTAAAACAAAATCAAAGAGGAGCCCCTTAAAATGATATCTGGGAACTAACATGATTAGAAGGAGTGCATTTTGTTGATACATATGAGCTTGGTATTTTTTTTTTCAGTACAAGTCTATGGTTTCAAATGGGAAAAAAAGGGTCATCATATTTCTTACTAAGTGTCATGCAATTTTATACATGCTATGATAATTTTTATTTCACAACTCCTTCGTAAACATGATCAAATTTATTGGCAAAGGGGTGTTCAATTTACATATGCATATAGTATGTCGATCATATATATATCATTGATTACATGTATAAGTTTCGACACACATCATATTATTTACAAAGATACGAATGGTATCGACCTTGTTGTTGGAAATTGCAATGGATTCAAAAGTTTTATATGTTAAAGTTTTGGAAGCATTAGTGTATGTGGGATATATGACTTGATTGCAAATTATACAAATAAGAGCGTTATGGATATTTAATGAGGTAGGTGGCAACGTATATGGCATGTGAGGTCATATGGCATGGCATACACTTGGAATTCTTTGTATGCCTGAGGTTTTGATGTGGTAAGTTCTTAGAGTTTGCAAAATATTAATGTTGGTTGCCACCCTAGTGCGACATGACCAATAGTTATTGCACCTTGTTTTTTTGGGGTTACCACCTTTGGGGTTTTGGAATTTGATCCACTTTGAGTTGAGGAAGGGTTTGATCATCGGGTTGTGACTATTGTAACTGTTTCAAAAGGAAAATAAGTAACACACAACTCTAGGTACCATGGTTTCGACTCCCTCTCATCTAACGTTGTTCTTTGCTTAATAATTTACTTCTGTCTCTTTGAATGATGTGATGTGCTTGTTAATTTGATTTCTCTCATGTTAGGATTCTAGAAATATGAGGAACGATACTCCTATTTGAACGAATACATATGTTTTTTTTTTGAGATGAATGGTTGAAATCAAAAGACATTTAATGAAAAGTTGCAGATGATGGTTATTGAGCTTTGTGCATTTTACTTTCCATCCATTATATCTGTGTTTGGGACATACATATCTCGACTTCTTCTATTTTGTAGTTCACAAGTTTAGTTGTTTTAAAACTATCATATGCAAAAAATTGTATTTTCATCCATGGGTATGTTTATTCATTTGGGTTTGAAACTCCATGGCCTCATGCATAGTATTCGGTGTTCAGGGTCAAAACGAAAGTTTTTTTACTCGGATTTGGGATTTCATTGATTAAATGGTTATGGGTTGCTACTACCTGTTGTTTCACCCTGCTTGATTATAGTTTCCATTTGCAGTATTCAGTAATACCATTCCTTTACCCATGGCTCTTCAGTTGTCTATTATTCAAACTTGGCCTTACATCCCATGGGTCTAGTCTCTTCATTGAGGCCATATGCAAGGAGTTGCATGCGTGCTATAGGTTATCGATTTTCCAAAGGGATAAACCCCACAAACTAATACACAACACTCATGAATGGTATTTTGATTATGAACTTGGTTTGTAATTCTTGCATTCGAGCCCAACCAAGTTTTAAAATACATTTTGGGTTTAAGACCCTCGACATCTCCGATTTTATTTTGTCATGTATATGACACATATTTGTATTTATGGTTGTTTTTAAAAACTGAAGCTACCGGTTTGAATTTTGATTTATTGATTGAATAATCCAGTTGGTAAAGGAGAAACTAGGTTTTATGATGAAGTTGGCATTTGAAACTTTTGATACGAAGTGGTTTTATGATGAAGTTGGTATTCGTTGGGATTGATGTTTGATGGTTTGTACTGTGAAATAACTTAACTACATAAATGATAACATTGTGTAATTGAGGAAAATCGTTAAAAGTCATGTAAAGGTATCAAACAAAAATAAAGAAATTTTGACTATTGGGCGTGGTACAATGAACAAAAATAATAAATATTACTTGGTCTGGCGACAAAACTATTATTGAAATGTTTTTGCAAGATATGAGTTGAATGAAGGATTTGGCAATGAAATAAGCAATTATGATTGAACTTTTGTTTAAGCACTCTAATTATATGTGGTTATAATTATGCTTGTCATGAATGGTTGAAAATAGAGGATGATCATAAAATTTGTAATTAATGCATGTCCATTTGCATTCCCTATCATAAATAACACTTTTCGCTCATTACAATCCTAGCCCATTTTCCCAAGCTCCCTTTTATTCCCATGCTTTAATTATAATTGTGTGAGGTATTGAATTGATCATGAGAGAAATATTTAACTTGTTCAAGGTCAAATCTCCTTTATAGATGAGATAATGAGTTTTAAATTGGGTGCACTTGATCATAAGGAGTTAAGGAAGCTGGCCATGGTAGTGAAAAATCCATTTTTCATTCATGTCATACTTACCATTTTACTCTCATTACAAATCATGTCATTTAATCCCAAATTCCTTTTCGTATCCCTGTTCTAAGTGATTCCTAGCTTTGAGCACATGAGTTGCATGATGATTTCTTGCATATGTATTGTTATGAACAGAGCCATGTTTAAATTACTTTTTTGCAAAGTTTTAGATGAAATAATATTAGTTGAAATTTAGTTCTGATTTGTGTATATGTATATCATTATGATCTTTTTTAGCATGGGTCGTTATGAAGAAAATCTCTCTATGACATGGGGTAAACCACAACAGACAAAATGACACACAGAAATCAACTCTAATCTCAAGTATGCTATATAAATGAAATGATAACAGGACAAGGTCAAGATCCTACCTCATCCAGACGTTCGATGAAGACCACCGTTGAGAACGCAACTCAAAGCTTTATACCTGCAACTTGTCCTCAACAACCAAGATACACAAGAATATGGTGATATATAGTGTTAGCATATAAAATAGCATAACCCATTAACATTCATGACAAATACTCCCATGGGATAATAATTCAAATATTTGCAAGATATCAGTTGGACGAGAAAAGAGTATTTCTATTAAAATAATCAACAAAATAATATATGTGACAAACGTCTATACCGACACACATCGGAACCGAGAAAATAAGTCCATCCAGTTGGGCCTCCACCAAAGGAAAGCTCATATAAAGGAGACAATGAGGTTCTCCATCACAAAGAAGGAAGATCTTGGCGGTTGAACAATAAGTTCAAACTTTCAAGGATAAAGGGATGCAGACTCAATATGAAGTGACATTTCTCTAGAGTATATTTTCTCTCTAAATTTGAATTCTCTCCTCTTCCACGGTTTGGATATGGCTCAATTTATAGCCTTCAAGTGGAACTGAAGGACCAAGTCAGAACGTTTCTAGTATATGGAAGGTCAAGGATCATGGATCTCATGACATGACATGGAAACCCCACATAATTTTTAATTTTGAGCACCAAACCCAATGCACACAAGATGTAGTGGATCAACCTGCGTATACAGATGATTTCTAACTGGTAGGGCATGTATATGTGGAAAATATGATTTTTTGGCTCTGGAAGATATAGAAAGGGACTTCAAGTCTACATAGGGAAATAGAAAGGCCATCAAAGAAAGTTGCATGGGGTGAGGAAAAATTTGTTGTAAAAAATGCCCCCTAGTGTGTGAGGTTAGAGGAGTATCTGCAATTGTCGAAATACATTATAATTCCCAGAAGTGGAGTAATGGAAACTCAACTGGAAGTGCTAGTCGCTCATGAGAATATTACAATCCATAATGGCTTTGTACACATGGATTCCAATCTGAATTACACTGCAGATCCATGTGGAAATATACCAAATAGTTGTTCATGGCCATGAATATTGTTATAGCCCTAAAATTCCCACTCATGCATACATGGCATTAGTCTTCCTACTTGCATAATTTTCCAAATCACTGCTAAGTAACTCTATTCAAAAAACCATTTTTTGGAGCATGTACGCGCTCTATTGCACTACTGCCTGCGTACATACGTTTGTTGCATGCTAGATAACCCACGTACATACACTAGTTTCACACTAAACAACCCACGTGTACCTCCAAAAGTTGCAAAAATTAAAAATTTGCAAGGAATTCAGTGGAATTTACGGGCTATTAGAGGTTTCCCAACCAATTCACCTGCCATAGCCCATCCCCCAACCAAATAACTATCCTTTTATCATATAAAATGAGGTCTTGGGGTATCGTTCCATGATCAAGCATTAGAACGTGAAACTCTGCCCGAATTTCCTTTCCTTCCCTGCCCAAGTATTTGTATCCTTTTGTGAGTTATTAGTTCAACATTCCCTCTCTAGCCCCTTTTCTCCCATACAATGCATTCCCTTACCTTAAGGTGATCAATAGATTGTGAGAGAAGGCATTTGGAAGGTGCACTTGGAGCATTGTTAAGAGGAGCTCGGACCAGGTTCACGGAGCATCGACCTGCAAAGGTTGTAATTTCCAATCTTTGAGTATTGAATAAAAGAATCTCTTTTCCCTGCCCCAAATGATGGTTTTTGTGTCTTTTCTTTGATTTATACATAACAATTTATATCTAACCCTAATTGATGAATATAAATAGAATATTTGTAGTCTTTTTTTCCTAGTTGTGGATGAAGGTCATCTTTGGGAGGAGACTTGCAGTCTTGGTAGCTACAAATCTTGAGGAGTTCAGCACCAAACGTTGGATTAAAGGTGTAGTTTCTGACTTACTCTTTTATTCCTTTTTGTTCATCTATTTTGGAATGTTTGGGGTAGTGTAGAAATCAGATTGAATTTTAGGGAGTCATTGCTTTGTCTATACTTAGAACCCAAGTATAGTTATAGGGGGATTTTCCCACTAGCATAATTGACGAATCCACTGGGGAGTCTCTCTAGGGTTTTAGAGGGAGGTTTTTTTGGTTTTTAATTGGATTCTTGATTTCCTTTTGAGTTTCAGTCAATTTTACTGAGTCTTTTAAGGGTCTCTGGTCACCTACAAGGTGCCTGCCAGTTTTCATTTCCTTGTCAGTCTACCTAGTCTTTTTATTTTTGAAAAGTCTCAGAGGTGTACGCACCTTGTTTTGGGTCAGGCCACATATATACGTGCTCTGCATAGTAGACAACCCATGTACATACACAGGTTGCTGATGCAATAGCCTGTGTCTCTGTGTCTTGAAAGTGTTTTTTAATAAAGAGAAGTCTTCCTCTTTCCTGATAAAATTTTAGGCTTCTCATGACTTTCTTGAACCTATCAGAGTCCTTGTCTTTGGCCATGGCTTGGGTTAAAGTTTCGATAACTTGTTCCTTAGTTTTCCTTTTTTTTTTCCTAAAGGTTTAGAGTGAACTGTTAAGTTTTAGATTCTCCTTTCGGTTTCTTGTTTGAATCCTTGCATTTACGCAGTTGACTTAGGGTCTCTATCAATCTTGGTTTCAATTTTCTCTTTGTTTATGTTTCTTTCTTTGAAAAACAAAAAAAAAAAAATTACTTCAATTTTTCTTGTTAAAGCAGTTCGAAAAATAAAAACAAAAATAGTTTTCTTGCATTTAGTTTGGTAAAGTAGTCAAGGTTGTTGTTTGCAGAAGAAAAAGAGTCTTTGTTTCAAAGTTATTTTTGATTTCCTGAAATACAAGCAGTTTTTCTTAGTCAAACAAAAGCACTTTTTAGGAAACTTTTAATGATGATCTTGAAACATTGATTAGAAAAGTTGAATTTTACAAAGAGTTTTAGAAGCTTTGATTTAACTTTGAAGTATCTTTTTTCTTTCAAATGCTTTAAAGTTCTCTTCCTTATTCATCTCTTCATAACACCATCAGTTGCACAACCACATCCTTTGCATAAATCAAGCCTTAAAATTAATGCTTAACTTAAAATATATTAGACTTTCTGTTTGTAGGGTTCACCAACTAGTTTAGGGTTTTAGGGCCTTGAATTAGGTGTGAAGAGGAAACTCTTCAAGGCCATTTGAAAAAAAACATTGGATTATGAGATAGGGAGTGTCTTAAGTCCATCATCGTAACAGTTAGTTGGGACCCCCCCTCTAACATAGGGGATAAACACGAGGTCACGTGAGGAAAGGAAGAGGAGATAACCCCACCAAAGTCAGACTAAACATAGTGGGGATTGTATATTGAGGGTATTTCTCATAAACAATACCGATCACATTTTCCTACGAAGCTTTGTGGAACTCGAATCCATTCGATGTAACACACCCACTATCGTAATTTAAAAATTTCGGGGTTAATCTCTCACCAATGAGAGATTAACCAGAAGCCTACATCAGCGAAATGCCAATCCCTGGTTAAATATCGGGATTCGGGGTTTCAGAGGTTACAGTGTCGAGGGTCCCTGTCCTCTCGAATCCCCGATCACCAACGGAGCGAATTTCTGATGCGCCCCTTGGGTGCCTCAGCCCCGCTTGGTTAAGCCTTTGGTCCATACGACCACTTATCATATGACTACAGCCGTATAACCTTCCATCGGGGTTTCGGCATTTGCGATGACACAAAACACTTATACCCGGGGCTCGCGTTATCCCGATCCCCGATTCTCTCTGGATGCTCGCCACGTGTCCCTTGTATCAACGGCTCATGATGGTATCGAGGTTTCGCATATCGCGGTTTTGTAAGGTAAGGTTTCATGTCATTGAAATCCCCGATACGTCGATTCCCGATTTGCCGAATTCTGACTTTCTGGGATCTCTCGCCATGCGTCCTCGCTGATGGACGATGTTGATCCCATCGGGAAATCGCAGATCGCAATTTCCTGTTGCGAGTATTCCATGTCCTCGGAAACTCCGATTTCCCGATGTGTCAAATGCCGATGGCGCTTGATCTCTAACACCTGTCCCTCCGATGGACGGTCCAGATCTTATCATTGTTTCGAGACTTGAGTGACCCCGATACTTGGTACCCCGGATCTCCGAGACGGACGATCTCGTGACACGTGTCCCTTTCCAACCGGACGGCTTAGATTTGCTCTCGAGATTTCGAGACTTTCGAAGTCCTGTTTCCATTGTTCTCTTGATCTCCGATTCCCCGATTCCCGACTCCTCGGGATCTCTTGCCACGTGTTCTGGCTGAGATCAATGGCTGAGATTCTCTGTCGGAGTTTCGAGGCTTAAGAGGTCTCAGTTTCCTCGACCTGTAAACCCCGATGCCTCCAAAATCCCGATGACTCCTCAGAGTGCTGACACGTGTCCTCCTTACGGCTCCGTCCTCCTCCGCTACTGTGTTGACAGCTAGCTCCCACTCAACGGGGTTTAGCGGATCGCGATTCCATATGGAAAGAATTCTTTGTATTCGAAAAATCCAATATGCCGAACCCCGACTATTTTAGATCCGCGGACACGCGTCCCTCAAATGATGGAAGGTCCTGATTGTATCGGAGAATCGCGTATTGCAATTCCCTTATGCACGAATCCCTGCGGTTTGGACGGCTCAAATCTTATCGGGAAATTGCGGATCGCGATTTCCTATTGCAACGGTTCCTCACTCCTAAATTCTCCGATGAGTGAAATCCCGATGCCTCCCAGCACGCCGACACGTGTCCTTCCGAGCTCAACGGCTAGGACTCTTCCTCTACACACTAGAGTTTAACTCCGGTGCAACTTCTCGAGATCTTACGGCTGTCGGGACTATGATCTAAGATCTGACGGTTCAGATCACTTCCTCGCGCTTAACCCCTGCGCTTAACCCCTGCGCAGCTTCCCTAGATCCAACGACTGGCGGGTAATTTGGACCGAGATCTAACGGTCCAGATTCGTTCTTTTGGGTCTTGGGGTTTACGATCCAAATCTCTCGTTGCTCACGATGATAGAGGGAAAAGGGGCGAGGTATATAACGCCTGCGCTACTTTCGTCAATCTAAAG
>ML793615.1:157468-186328 GCA_009831015.1 Picea engelmannii | reverse complement strand
GGATAAGCTCTGTAGTAGAACTGCATTAATCTCAGTTTGCTTTTCTTGTTCTTTCATCATCCTTTCATTATCGGCCTTGCAGCTTTGTAATTCGACCATGAGACTCCTCACAGTCTCAGCTAAGTCTGTAGGGGTTCCTACGGATCTTCTTTCATCAGACTCCTCGTCTCGGTTGTGGGAGCCTTCTCCCACCTCTTGGTGAGTCACCATACTCCGCGTTTGTAGATTCCCACGGTTGATCGTCCGCTTGTGTGAAAGGACAAACGCTGGGTATTAGTCAAGAATTAATACATTTTATAATTTGTGCATAATTCCATAATTCTTTCACATGCATACACAGTCGGGTGTTCATATTCCAAGTTTTTAATCCTGGATAAGATAGTTAAGTCAGGGGTTACTCCTCATAGGAGTGTTTCGTACGAGGTTTATGCGCGACTGGTGCGACTGGTGCATGAGCCCAATCAGGCCTAGTGTTGTAACCATGCTCTGATACCACTTTGTAACACACCCACTATCGTAATTTAAAATTTTCAGGGTTAATCTCTCACCAATGAGAGATTAACCAGAAGCCTACATCAGCGAAATGCCAATCCCTGGTTAAATATCGAGATTCGGGGTTTCGGAGGTTACGGTGTCGAGGGTCCCTGTCCTCTCGAATCCCCGATCATCGACGGAGCGAATTTCCGATGCGCCCCTTGGGTGCCTCAGCCCCGCTTGGTTAAGCCTTTGGTCCATATGACCACTTATCATATGACTACAGCCGTATAACCTTCCATCAGGGTTTCGGCATTTGCGATGACACAAAACACTTATACCCGGGGCTCGCGTTATCCCGATCCCCGATTCTCTCTGGATGCTCGCCACGTGTCCCTTGTATCAACGGCTCATGATGGTATCGGGGTTTCGCATATCGCGGTTTTGTAAGGTAAGGTTTCATGTCCTTGAAATCCCCGATACGCCGATTCCCGATTTGCCGAATTCTGACTTTCTGGGATATCTCGCCATGCGTCCTCACTGATGGACGATGTTGATCCCATCGGGAAATTGCAGATCGCAATTTCCTGTTGCGAGTATTCCATGTCCTCGGAAACTTCGATTTCCCGATGTGTCAAATGCCGATGGTTCTTGATCTCTAACACCTGTCCCTCCGATGGACGGTCCAGATCTTATCGTTGTTTCGAGACTTGAGTGGCCCCGATACCTGGTACCCCGGATCTCTGAGACGGACGATCTCGTGACACGTGTCCCTTTCCAACCGGACGACTTAGATTTGCTCTTGGGATTTCGAGACTTTCGAAGTCCTGTTTCCCTTGTTCTCAGGATCTCCGATTCCCCGATTCCCGACTCCTCGGGATCTCTTGCCACGTGTTATGGCTGAGATCAATGGCTGAGATTCTCTGTCGGAGTTTCGAGACTTAAGAGGTCTCAGTTTCCTCGACCTGTAAACCCCGATGCCTCCAAAATCCCGATGACTCCTCAGAGTGCTGACACGTGTCCTCCTTACGGCTCCGTCCTCCTCCGCTACTGTGCTGACAGCTAGCTCCCACTCATCGGGGTTTCACGGATCGCGATTCCGTATGGCAAGAATTCTTTGTATTCGAAAACTCCGATATGCCGAACCCTGACTATTTTAGATCCGCGGACACATGTCCCTCAAATGATGGACGGTCCTGATTGTATCGGAGAATCGCGTATTGCAATTCCCTTGTGCACGAATCCCTGCGGTTTGGACGGCTCAGATCTTATCAGGAAATCGCGGATCGCAATTTCCTATTGCAACGGTTCCTCACTCCTAAATTCTCCGATGAGTGAAATCCTGATGCCTCCCAGCACACCGACGCGTGTCCTTCCGAGCTCAACGGCTAGGACTCTTCCTCTGCACACTAGAGTTTAACTCCGGTGCAACTTCTCGATATCTGACGACTGTCGGGACTATGATCTAAGATCTAACGGTTCAGATCACTTCCTCGCGCGCCTACCCCTGCGCTTAACCCCTGCGCAGCTTCCCCAGATCCAACGGCTGACGGGTAATTTGGACCGAGATCTAACGGTCCAGATTCGTTCTTTTGGGTCTTGGGGTTTACGATCCAAATCTCTCGTTKCTCAYGATGATAGAGGGMAAAGGGGCGAGGTATATAAYGYCTGCRCTACTTTMRTCAATCTAAAGGTCGTGAATGACTATGGTTCACCCRACGAGATMTCATCCGTCGATTWGTCACTCCTCACAACACTRYTATCTTGGAACCTTACTAGAATCGTTCCWCCTCGTGCAGGGTTAATAAGGCMTGTGCATTCGAGTCCTTGTTCTGGGTTCTTAKTGAACCTTTCCAAGGAGGAATTCTCTGTGAAGAGATTCCTACCRGGGCATTCCCGGGAGCAGATAAAGGGAGACAGCTTCCCRAGAACGRMTGGGTATGATTAGATTCATTTATCAACATAAGTCGAGCACGGTTTCCTCCRTGTTAAGCMTATATCAACTYGTTCATACCAAGCACTGCRCRGACATTCTTATGCTGAAAACATTTACAACTTCACGGTTCTATGAGCTAACATCTACTACATATTAACAATTATTGCACGAGCAATTCCTTCACAGGAAACATTTACAATTCCATAAGTCCATGAACATATGTGACAGCATATAAATTTCAATGTAATATAAACAAAACACTTATCATAAATAACTTCAGTAATGGAAGCAACTGTTGGGAGGGGTGCTCGTTTCCACCCAACTGTAGGCGTAGCGACTCCTACTGGATTTACCACTAGCCACCCCTGAGTTGAGACCACGATGTCCTGAGACCTGCGTCTCTCTGTCTGCCAGTGCCCAGGAGCGAAGGTTGCAATCCTCCCTCTCTGTGATCACTCACTCTGCGTAAAATTGCCAGAGTTCCCCTCGCGTCTGCCCCCTTCAATCGTTCTAGCCATATGCCTTATCCTCTCGCGAGGTTGCGTGTGGCTCGATTACCCTTGCGCTGGTCAGTCATGATGGCTCTATGGATAGGCGGTTCACCTCCCCATCCCTCATCAAGCCATCCACCTACCAGCCTGCAAGGCATTTATTTCAGGGCTAGCGAGCCGCTTTTGGTTCTCCGGGCCAGTGGAGTCCAAATACGGTATTTTAATCCTTGGTGGAAGTTAACGCCCCTTTTTCAAGGTGCCCTCCACCATCATCGTGGTCTCTTTTCCGCACATCCCCTCTCAGTAGTTCTGCAATAAATTCAAACTATCATTTACATTCATTGACCTCTTCCTGCAGGTCCATTTACAACACACATTCATACTTAGGAGTTTTTCCATAGTCCTTGGCCAGTTCATTTATATTTACAATCTGGGGGAAACAGGGTGTTACATTCGAGATCCTCAGTTGTCTTCCATACCAATTTCTTTCGACACCCTTGAAGGGATTCATACTTGTTATCCTTCTCATTACGATCTGCCCGACTTCCGCCTATACCCGCCTGGTGATTGACTGCAAGCTGACAACCTAGTTTCCCATATTTTATGGACTTACACAGGTGACTATGAGGGTATACCACGGTACCTAGGGAGGGCATTAGATCATGCTTTGTAGAGTATACCCAGAGGGTTATTTCATGTTCGAGTTTCACTTACATCAGTTAGTTTCTCTAGTGTTAATTGGTGTAACCATCCTTCCCACTAGTTATTCGACTACTTGATTTATCTTTACAAAACATTTTTAGTGTGTTGTTTGTGTTCTGCGCTAGTCAAGAAATGGACACTGTTCAAAAGTTAGCCTTACTCCCACAGGAATTGACACCTTCACTAGTTTGCAATCCTGCATGTTGAAACGTTTCAAAACGGTTTCAATATACTTCGTCTTGTTCAATCAGAGATTTCTAGTTGCTCGATCTCTCTTAATACCCATTCCTAGAATGAAGTTAGTTGCATCGAGATCCTTCATGTCAAACTTGGAGGATAACTACTTGTTCACCTCCTTTATTGTGTCCATGCTTTTTCCAATCAACAACATGTCATCAACATACAAAGCTACATATATGAAATGCACACCTTCTTCTTTGTAATATATGGAGTGATCAACTTTGCTTCTCACAAATCCCAAACTAAGGATGTATGCATCGAACGTTTGGTACCACATCCTTGGTGATTTCTTTAGACCATAAAGGGATCTTTTTAGTTTACACACCAAATTTTCTTTCCCTTTACTACAAATCCTTCGGGTCGTTTCATGAGGATTTCCTCTTCCAAGTCTCGATATAGGAATGTTGTCTTCACATCCATCTATTCTATTTCTAGATAAAATGTTGTAGCCATACACATTAGTAGTTTGATGGAAGTTAATTTTGCAACATGAAAAAAAATCTCACCGAAGTTGACTCCTTCGACTTAGGAATATCATTTTACTACCAGTCAAGTATTGAATTTATCGACTTGACTTGTTGCATTCATCTTCTTCTTGAATACCCATTTGCTACCGACATGATTTATTTCACTAGGAAACTTGAATAAGTCCCATGTCTCATTCTTGTGAAAGGATTCCATCTCTTCGACCATGATGTCCTTCCATTGTTTTCCATCTGTTGAGTCGACTTCCCCTCTGACCAACTTAGGCTCATCATTGGTGGAAGTTAACAGGAATGTGGAACGGAATTCGGGAAGACTATATCTTTTGACTGGTTTTCTTATTTGGCAAGACCAGAGTTAGTTTTTCCACCTTTTCCTCTGATTCAGTCGAATCATCTAAATCATCTTCTTTGTTCCTCAGTTCAAACCACACCATCTCAGGATTATTCTCATTATGAACAATTTCTTCAGGCTCGGTCTTACTTTTGAATTCCCTAAAGACCACATCTTGACTGTACACTATTTTCCTTGATGCAATATCCCAGAGCTTATATCCTTTCATTCCTTCTTTGTATCCAATGAAAAAACATTTGAATTCCTTCTTTTCCATGTTGCTCCTCTTTTCCTCAGGAACATGCACAAATGCATCACAACCAAATACTTTGAGATGTGAAACCGAGGGATTATTACCCGACCATACCTCATTTGGAGTCATGTCAACTAGCACTGACGAAGGAGACATATTCAATAGATATTTTGTTGTATCGAATTCCTCCGCCCAGAATTCTTGTGCGAGCCCAACACCACTGAGCATGCTCCTTTCCTTTTCCATAAACATCTTGTTCATTCTCTCGACAACTCCATTTTTTTGTGGGGTATATGGTGTGGTAGTTTGGCGTTATATGCCACACTGCTTGCAAAACTGATCAAAATATTTTTGACATAATTCACCACCATTGTCAGTTCTAAACACCTTAATATTCTTATATGTATGGTTTTCTACAAGAGATTTAAACTCTTTGAATTTATCAAAAACCTTTGATTTATTCCTCAAGAAATATATCCATGTCTTCCAGGAAAAATCATCTATGAAGGAGACATAATACAAGGATCCACCAAGTGAAGGCACTATAACAGGGCCAAACACATCACTATGAACCAAATATAGAATCCCATTTTCCCTTGTCGCTCTAGATGGGAACCTCGCCCAACTTTGTTTTACATATACACAATGTTCACAAAATTTGAATTCTAAATTACACTAAGGAAATTCTTCGACCATACCTTTATTGTGCATAGCTAGAAGTCCATTTTCTCCAATGTGTCCCATCTTCTCATGTCACAACATGGTTAGGTCAACTTTATCATGACTTGTCGATTCATTTTGAATCAACTCATCCCGATTCGAGTTGAGTCGATTTGAATTCTATTCGACTTCAGGAAAAACGATGATGTTGTATCTAGTCGAGTCGACACTCCCTAGAAACTTGTATAGAGTTCCAATATGAACTCCTTTCATTAAGACTATCGCACCTGTAACCATCTTACACGAATATTTATGAAATAGAGTGTGCACTCCAGACTCACTCATCTTGCTAACAGATATCGGGTTTCTTTCCAAACCCAAAATGTGTATCACACCTGGAATGGTTCTACTCCTCCCATCCTTTAGTATCAGTCGAACTCTTCCCCAACCGACAATTCCGGTTGTCAAGTCATCCCCTAAGAGCACATCTCCTCCTTCATATCATTCATATTTATAGATGAATCCTCTATGTGGTGTCATATAATAGGATGCTCCTAAGTCGATCAACCAAACATCTTGATCTGACTGTGTAGTGGTTGACGCCAGGTACACATTGCCTCCCTTATCTGGAGTCATATTTCTCTTAGTCGACTGCTTCTCGTTGGATCCTATACTAACTTTTTTCACCTTCGACTTGCAGTCCCTTTTGTAATGCCCAACTTTACTGCATTTCCATCATCTTCTTGTCAACTAAACCAGGGAGTTAGATATACCCTTCGAATTAGACTTTCTACCAGAGAACTTTCCTTTATCTCTGTCAACCGGTCGGCCTCTCACCACTAAATCATCTTTGGTCGATCCTTCCATGTTATTCCTTCTCATTTCTTCTGACAATAGAGATGAAAACATGTCTTATAGAAATAATGTGGTTGCATTACTCCCTATATCCATGACTAATTTATCCCAAGTGTCTGGAAAATAACATAATAGGATTATACATTTCTCCTCCAGTGATTTTAATATCCATAGAAGATAATTGGCTTATAATGATATTAAACAAATTTAAATGCTCAGTCACCAAACTGCCATCACTCATTATCAGAAGATACAATTTCTTTCTCAGAAACAACTTGTTTACCAGGGATTTCGACTGGTACAAGATTCCCAACTTGTCCCACGATTTCTTGGCTGAATATTCACCTGAGACATTCAACAACATCAAATCTGCAAGACAAAGTCGAATCATAATCCTTGCTCTTCTCTCAAATTTCTCCCATTCTTTTGTCAACGTACTTGTTGGAATGGTACCTAGACAAAATGTTGTCCATTGTTCTACAAGGATATCTTCAATTTTAATCTTCCAAAGCTCAAAATTATGGCCATTTAATTTTTCAATCTCTATTCTCGAACTGCTCACCATTCTTTAACACAATCTTTAGCACAATATTTAAATATTTCTAACGTACGAATCTTATTGTACCTAGGGTTTAGTTCAGATCTAATATTGTTAAGCCAAGCTTTGATACCACATGTTAGGAAACGAGACACACTTTCATGCTAAACCTAGCAGAAGAGAGGAAGAAATATTTAATGAAGAAAATAAATGAAACAACAAATACACAGTGCACAGAGATTTTACCCTTGAAACATAAACAAGGAAAAACAACATTCCTTGAACATTCTGCTCCTTTTTGTCTTATTCATTTAGAATAAAAGGTTACATGTCTAACCTTGGTCCACACCTAAGATGAAATCAACATCATACCCTCTTTCTTACACAAGAACAACCATGTACCCAATTTGTCTTACATCTCCATGACTATCAACCTCTACGATTATTGATTGACTCATTGATCAACATTTTTGGCCTTACAACATGCCTTCTTTATAGGCTTTACAACAAGAAAAACCCTAAAGAAAATGGTTCCTGAAAAAGGTTACAGATCCATCCAGATCATTGACTACAAATCCTGCAAATCTTGGGATTATGTTACAGTCGACTACCAATCGGCCTTGATTTGGTCTTCAGTCGATTTCCACACGCCTGCATGTCGACCTCTTATCGGTTGACCTCTTCGACTTGTTGTCAATATATTTACCATGTTGAACCACCTTGACCTTCAAGTTCGACTATTAGTCAATCCACCTCGACTATCACTCCAAAGAATATAACAACCCAACACAAATTTCACCGAATGAAGGGAGACCCATTTCAACTACATCCATGTAGGATTGTAGAAAGCTATCAATTCTAATTTCCAGTTCAGAATTTAGATTTTAATTTCAAAATTTTCCCAGATTGGCCCTCGAGCCATCATTTTCCCATTTCCTTCTTGGGGCCATATCTCACTAATCTTAAGACTAATTTGTTCCAAACAAAATGAATTAGGAATGTGCTGAGCACAAATATAGTATGCATTCATATAATTTCATAATGATGGTTGTTTGTTATAGGGTACCAACCTTTCAAGATATGACTCCCTTTGTAAATTCAAGGGCAGGTTGAAACCATTGTTCTCCAAGCCTCAAGGAAGACTTATGAGTAGAAAGGGGGACATAAAAATAGGTCTAAAAAGTTCCAACAATATGGGAATTTCCTCACTTTCAATTATTGATGTCGTGATCCCCTTGCCTCCAAAGCAGGTGAAATTTTCCCCGAGACATGGATCCACACCCTCGGTGAATCCAACAACCATTGATGGAATTTTTGTTTGGTTTTACGAGGGGGTGCATGGGGGAGAATCCCCCCGGTGTGGGGGTTTGGGGGAAACACCCCCGAGAAAAAAATTTCTTCCTCGAGAAACGTGTCACATATTTAGGTGGTTTTTTGGCACATGGTTTCTTTTCCGATGGTTTTCTATTTTCGGTTAAGGAATTAGGATTGTTGACTAATCCAGGTCATTGGGTTAGGGTTTTGGACGTCGTCGGCTCCTATATGTATATTGTATTGTAAACAATGTAATACTATGAATGAATATATAATATGTTGGTTTTTGGGGTTTGGGTTTCTAGGGGAAAAATATCTATGTAATGTTTGTATTTTCCATTGTATATTTTCTGTTCTTTTAGTGAAAATCTGTTTGCAGTAAATATTGTACAAGGTTAAAATCTACACTTTTTGACAACATTAATCCACCTAATTTGTAGCAACAAGATCATTTAAACAATCAAATATTCCATTTGGAAAACAAATCCAAATGTAAATGATGATGTAACATAAATTTTATCATTTTCCCTCAAAGACATTTTGCCAAAAGTTGATTTCTTTATTTTTTTTCTTTTGAAGAAAATACTCTAATTTAATTTTCAAATCACTTCTAATTCGATTTATCTCTTAAGAAAAAAAAAATATTTTAGAGTTGGTTCACTTGTAACTTTTCCAAAAGTTAAAAGCGTCTTGTGACCTAACCCTAGCCTCCTCTTCTCTTATAAATAAGAGGAAGGAAACTTTACTTTGGAGGACTTGTTAAATATAATAGTTAATATTTGTTGATTTCTCAATATTCTTAGTGGTTGTTCTTACTTGTTCTCTTTCGATTGTTGGGATATGAATATTTGTTGGTTGAGGGATAGTTTCAGATTCTAGCTACGTTATTTATCTCTATAAGGGATTGATTATCTAGGTATTTCTTATTATTTCCTTGGGTTTGAATTGTTTTTTTTACTTACTAGTAATTCTTGTGTATCTTTTTCATGTGAATGTCTATGTATATTTCAAGAAAAATCCAAGCATACTAGCCTTAGTTGGAAACCAAGAGTTCTATAGGTCCCTTAGGATGGCCTCATTATTTAGTTCCACTCAAAGGGAAGCCCTTGTTGACAACTAGGAGGTCTAGAGGTCCCATGAAACAAAATGTAATATACCAGATATAAAAAGTATGCAGAACATAAATAAAACGCTAGAAATGGTAAAATAACAACAATATAACCAGAACAATCACCACAATAGCACTGAAATGATATAAGAGTAACAACATAAATAACACTTTGATTCTGAAAGCAATGTTCATGGGCCTCTTCAAGGGGGAAACCTCTAGTTGACCAGAGCTCTATTACAATAATATCCAAGCTAGGGTTCTCATACTCTTGACTCCTATTTATACTAAATATGTCTATCAAAAGAAGCATCTAGAGGAAGATCCTTATAGAAGCAGAAGCTTCTATTGGGTCTTCTTACATTCTACTTATTCTATTTTATTGCAAGGCCTTATTAATATTGACCTTTATTACATATGAATATATCATTCTACCTATGTGCAGGTTAGGACCCTAACATGTCCTCCCCCTTAAAAACACCCTTGTCCTCAAGGCTTGAGATGTGAAAATTGATGCAGAATGGTAGTTGGTTCCCAAGTGGCATATGTTGGAGTTGTATCTTTCCACTGGACTAACACTTCCTTGATGGTTGTTTGACGCAAGCGACGCTCACGCTGGTCCAAAAATGCTTGTGGTTGTAGCCAAATGGATCCTTCTTCGGCTAACTCAGGCAGGTTATTTTGAATTTGGCACTTAGTTCCAATCACCTTCTTTAAGAATGAAACATGAAAAATAGGAAGTAGCTTTGAATGACTAGGAAAATCTAACTGATAGGCCACCTGTCCCACATGCTTGAGAACGGTATAAGGACCATAAAATTTGGGCGCTATCTTCTGAAAATGATCGACCTTGAGGGAAGTTTGCTTGTAAGGTTGTAGTTGAAGAAACACCTAATCCCCTTCTGCAAATTGACGTTCAGAGTGACCTTGATCTGCTTGTTGTTTAATGCGATTCTGTGCCATGACCAAATTCTCTTTGAGGGTATGGAGAATAGCCTCTCGAACTGTAAGTGTTTGGTCAACTGCCTGGACCTTTGAGACACCAGGTAAGTATGAGAGAACTGAAGGTGGCTTTTGTCCATATACCACTTCAAAAGGAGTCATGTCTGTAGTTGTATGGTATGAAGTGTTGTACCACCATTCAGCTAGGGGTAACCATTGAGCCCACTAATTTTTGTTTTCCGAGGAAAAACACCTCAAATATGTTTCCAAACACTTGTTGACAACTTCTGTTTGACCATCAGTTTGGGGATGATAAGTTGTGCTGAGATGCAATTGGGTGCCTTGTAGCTTGAACAGTTCTTGCCAAAAATTGCTTGTGAAAGTTGGGTCGCGATCATAAACAATAGAGTGTGGCATGCCATGAATCTTGAAGACCTGATCCATGAAAATTTGAGCCATCGTGGATGTTGTAAATGGGTGTTGAAGAGCGCGAAAATGAGCATACTTGGAAAGGAGATCAACAACCACCATGATGACTAATTTATTTCCCGATTTGGGTAAGCCTGTAATAAAATCCATAGAGATATCCCTCGAAATAGCAGGTGGAATTGGGAGCGGTTGTAGTGTGCTTGGGAGATTTGACTGTTTCTCCCTTGTTGTGTTGACACACATCACATTCAACTACAAAATTACAAATGTCCTATTTCATACTATCCCAGAAAAAAGAACGTTTGACCCTATCATAGGTTTTGGTGAACTCAGAGTGCCCCGCTATGGGTGTAGCATGAAGCTCAAAAAGTACTGTGGATTTAAGCTTTGATTGTTTACTTAAATACAAATGGCCTTTGTATCGAAGCTCATCATGGAGCCAAGAGTACCCTGGGGAGGTAGGTGAACTAGCAGTGATGCCTTGGAACTTATATTGGTGGCCCTCCTGGTCGAATTGCATGGTTAATTCCTTAAAATCCATGAGAATGGGACCCAAAGTCCTTAGCCAGTCTACACCCAACACAATGTCACAACCGCCCATGTCGATAGAAAACATATGAGATTTCAGGTGGTAATCACCAATTTGGAGACACACATTTTCACAACGCCCTCCACATTTCATGGAGCCACCATTGGCAATCATGATTTGCAAATTATTGACGACATGGATGTAGAAATGAGTTTCTTGGGCAATGCGGCGATGAATAAAATTATGGGTGCTTCCACTATCAACCAGAATGATGACCTTATGATGCTTGATGTAGCCAATTAGCTTGAGGGTTTGGGGAGTGGAGAAGCCAGTGAGAGCATTGAGGGAGATGACTGGTTCTACTTCGAGAGGGTATGAGGGAGGGGTTATGTCAGTGGTTTCAGGTGACTTAGACATAAGGGGATTTTCAACATCCTCTTCCATAATATCGTCGGTGATGGCCATAAAAGGATTTTGTTCCTTACACTTATGGCCCGGGAAATATTTGTCATCACAATTATAGCAAAGGCCTTTGAGTTGGCGTTCATCCATTTCAGCCTTGGTCAATTTTTGGATCTTTAGTGGAGTGGAGGGAGTAGTGGGATTTACTGGTTTAGGGAGAGGGATAAAGGAGGGTTTTTGGGTTTGAGAAGATACAACCTGTTGTTCTTCTTTATCTCTTTTAGTGTCCTCCACCCAACTATGAGGATGAGCCATGAGGACATGGGCCTGAATCTCATCCTTGAGGCCACTGATAAAACACTCTCGGAAAAAGGCATCAGACAAGCCCTTTGTCCGAAAATCCAGGCGCTCAAAAGCAGCTATAAAGTATTCCACTGTTCTTAATTTTTTCAACTTTGTCAAATGGCCCAAATGGTTGGTGTCAGTGTCAAAGCGTTCATAAAGCTCTACCACAAAGTGTGTCCAAGCAATATACCCTTGATGGGAAGTTTTTCTCCATTGCCACCATTGCCAACGTTCTTGATCTAGATGGAGAACACCATATTGGAGTTTGGACAAGTCATCTGTAATGCCGTATAAAGAGAAATAATGTTCCATTTGGGTTACCCAACTAGTGGGGTCCGAGCCATCAAATTTGGTCACATCCACCCATGGAAGGTGTATGTCACGTTGAAAGTGATGGTGCTGAAAGTTATGGGAATGAGAGGAATGTTAACCTTCAGTATGTGGAGGTGAGTCAGAGGAAGGGTTATATGTAGGGATATGTAACTTGGTGTAGAGTGTCGGAAAGACAGATTCAAGCTGGGTGTCAGGTCTTGTTTGATTTCCTCCATTGAGGACTGTATGGTGGTATTGATGGCAACAACATTGGCACTGAGTTGTTTCACTTCTTGTTGGGTCTCGGTGAGACTAGATTGCAAGGTATTGAAGCGATTTTCCAAGTCTTGGCTACGGGTATGGGCCATGAGGACGAGGGAACCGAAAAGGGGTGGGTGGGGTAAATTTTTTTACCGAAAAATGATATGTATGAATGTGATGAGGGCGAAGAGATGAATCCAATGGAATAGGTCTCAAATAATGGTGAAAAAATTTCCATAATTTTTTTTTTCACCTGCAGAGTTATACTCCAGTCTGAAGAATACTACAGTGATGAAATTCCCAAATGCTTAACCGATAATAAATGTGTAGTGATTTGGCAACTCAAACATAGTTGCGTGGTAATAGATCTTGTCTGTTTTAATTTATTTATGTTTCTGTCCCCAAGGGTTCGGTATGCAAGGGTTCTACAAACAAGGGTTTTCCTGTGCTATAGCTCTTTGATATACGTGCGGGGTCCAATAGTAGTACGTGACCCAATATCTCAGGGCACTAACTAAGGAGGCTAGACAATACCCTTATCCATACTACCTGACTACCCAGGTACTAGAGAGTATCTTCCCAAGTGTTGTTCTCAGTGGAACTATAGCAGTTAGGCGACCGATCTGTTTATCTAAAGAGGGCTTCAGGTAATCTAGGTTGATCCGTACACAGGTGTTGTGTGATGCGCTACCACTCGAAGGGGTACCAACAGGGGTTACAAGGGTGGCCAATAGATGTGCGCTAAAGTACCACTTGTATTTCCTGCGTGTATGAATCCCTCAACTTTGGGTTTGTGCATGTAACGACAAATCTCTGTGGCTTAAAGATACCGAAATACGTCTCTACCCTGAAAAACAAATTTACCCATAATTTCTGCCGAGGAAAGTGCTCTGATACCACTTGTAATATACCATATATAAAAAGTATGTAGAATAGAAATAAAATGCTAGAAATGGCAGAATAACAACAATATAACCTGGACAATCACCACAATAGCACTAAAATGATATAAGAGTAACAACATAAATATCACTTTGATTCTGAAAGAAATATTCATGGGCCTCTTTGAGGTGGCAAACTCCAGTTGAGCATACCTCTATTACAATAATATCCAAGCTAGGGTTCTCATACCCTCGACTCCTATTTATACTAAATATGTCTATCAAAAGAAGCATCTAGAGGAAGATCCTTCTAAAAGTGGAAGCTTCTATTAGGTCTTCTTACATTCGGCTTATTCTATTTTATTGCAAGGCCTTATTAATATTGACCTTTATTACATCCAAATATATTGTTCTACCTATGTGCAAGTTAGGACCCTAACACGAAACCCCATATATATAAAAGAAATATTTCAATTTTTGTTGACCAAGAGACACACTTATGAAAGTAAGATATGATCTCACCATGTGGATGTCGTGGCATTTTTCATTTATGCATTATTAATTTCTAGAACTCTAAGAGTCAAAACCAAGGAATCCTAATTAGGGGCCCCTCTAAAATTTGTTCTTATTTGTAGCGATTGAGTGACTTTTCCTTGAATTTATCTCATTGGATAAATCTCATGGTTATAAACTTTGAATAGTTTATCTTGGAATGGAATACTACACTACTTGGGTAGGATCAACTAAACTCCCTCAGGGGGGTCTTGAGACTCTTCCTTTGCACATATATCATTCTTCCATGTAGGTGTCTTTAAGAGCCCAAAAACACTAGTGATGAGAAAGGGCCAACCCCTCCTTCTTTGAACTGCATGGGGCACTCATTGTTTTGGCCAAGTGGTGTACAACAACTCACTCATTTTATACTAGGAGGAATAGTTGTGAGATAAAATGTGTGAGTCTGATTGAGAGGACCTTCATAACGGAATGGTATCCTTGCGTGTGATTAACCAGATTAAAATATAAATATAATGTATGGTTAAAGTATCAAACCTTTCATTGGTCCACCCAACATGCTAGTAAACTTTTAATTTCTAGTCAGTTACATCTTTTTCCATAACTATAGCAACCTATTGAAGGACTATAATTGAGTTTTTAAATCCCAAATTTTATACTCAACCCTCCTTTAACTTACCCAAATCACTTTTCAAACTATTTTTGTCTTCTTTTCACATATTACAAGGAACAAACAACTTGTTGTTCATAATCTCTAACGATTTTAAATGACATGGATGTATATTTCTTAAGCAATTTTGACTCTTAAGTTTTAGTATGTTTTCATAATACATTGACTAGATAATTGTCTTATACCCCGGGAGCCAATTTCGACCATTTTCTTAGGCCATAAGGGGATGAATAGTTTTTTTTTTCCTTTTATAATTTGCTAGTAAAAAAATCATTGATCTCTTTTTCTCACCCATTGCTCACAAATACCACCCTCAAGCCCTTTCTCCCCTCCAGGGAGTTGAGGGGATACAATAGCCAATTTCAGTGGTGCTAAGAGGGCTTACACGCAAGTTCGTCACCTCTCCTTCTTCCCCCTTCACCACCTTAGACATAAGGACCATGTGAGGTAAGGGTAGCCTTTGCCTTGTGTCGAGCTACTAAAGAGGCTATAACTAATTTGACCATCAGATAGGTAGGATCCATCTCAATGAATGAATATTTCTTATAACGGGTAGTGGGATGGGGCACATTGATGATATCTATGGAAGTGAGCACTTCCTCAGAGAATATTTTTTTAGGAAGTTATGGGAAATGAATGGAACAATAATTTGTTGTGTTGCTAGAGGCCGATTTGTGATAGTTGTAGTATTAATTTGCAGATGATGGAGATGTGGCAACAATGGGGGATGTCATGGGAGTGGGGGAGGGCCAAGATGGATAATGGAAGACAATTAGGAATTTACCAAATTTCTTTTTAGAAGGAAGAACATTTTGAAAGTCCACGGAAAGGGATGCATTTTGCACTAAAGCAACTTGATGATGAATAGTAAGGAATAAACTAGAATTGAATTTAATGATAAGTACATTTTTGGATTAGAGATAAAAAGATACACTTGAAGCTTATAGAAGAAGAAAATTCATTATTGGATGATTTAATTGGTAGACTACTTAAGCTAGAGCCACCATGTCCATAAATCTTTCGCGTATCTTGCTAGAAAAAGCATTCCTAGAGAGTTGTGGAGAAGTATCCAAACTATGCATAATCATAGGAGCCTGGTGTATGGCCTCATTATTTAGTTCCACTCAAAGGGAAGCCCTTGTAATCCATGTGAGTCTAATATTCTCCCACCATTGGGAAACTAGGCCCTGAAGATGATAGGCTAGCAATGTGACTATACACATCCTTTCATTGTAGATTGATATGTAAAATAAGAGGAGAATTCCCATATCCATGCATCAACTTGATCACCATCAAAACCATCAGCAAATAACAGAAAATAAGATTTAGGGTTCCACCTTAGGCGTGGACTTGTGTAGCTTCATATTTGCAACCTCTATAGCTAGTATGCTAATCATCTAGGCATGTTGTTGAAGCGGTTGATTCTTTTGTTGAATCACTTATTGTTGTTGTTGAAATAATTGTGTCTATTCTTCGACAAGTGATGCATCCTTTGTGGGAGTGACCATGAAATTTTCCATGTTTTCTAGAAGAGATACGACTATATATGATAATTGGACTGTGTGTAAGAGGAAGAGAGGGGGT
The DNA here is from genome assembly GCA_009831015.1 of Picea engelmannii. Classification (NCBI taxonomy): domain Eukaryota; kingdom Viridiplantae; phylum Streptophyta; class Pinopsida; order Pinales; family Pinaceae; genus Picea; species Picea engelmannii. Next base: position 170,073 of record ML793615.1, on the reverse strand, counting down.
GATGCCCTTTTTATTGCATTTGTTAGAGACTAGAAAAAGAAATGGAAATTAGAGGGAGATGATACTTGATAATGGATATAAAATCTTGGAAAAGAAGGGATAGGATCCCTTGTGGTGGCTGTAAAAAATAGAATAAGAAAAATGGAATGGATACCTTATGGTGGATATACAAACTAGTTTTAGTACCATTTGATACATAATACAACCTAAGTGGGCCTAATGGTTAAGAATATGTGTTTCCTGCTAAGAGGTCACAAGTTCAAATCCAAAGGGGGGTAGGGTATGTATACCTCCGTAGACTTTACCAGTCAAATCCTTGGGCCCATTCTGGCTTGGCCATGACCTTAAAATTAGATTATTATGCACACGATGACAATCTAATGTTTTATTCCAATGTCATCGATAGGTTAACAATAGTCTACAATTTTTTTTTAAATATAACAGTAAATTTAATAAATAATTTTTTATCTATATTAAGACTATTGTAATTGGACTCAAAGAGTACGTATCTGTGATATCTATATCCTTACCAAATCACAAATTCTTGGGGAGGACATTGATAAAAAAAAAAATTACAAACGTAACCATCAAACGTATCAAAGAGGAACTATATTAACTCCTCACTATTCACTAGCCCTTTCATCGAAACTTGAAATTTCACTTTAGTTTATAGATGTGACCTTGCACGCAATCTGATCGGTTTACCTCATTCATGACATAATAGATTTAGGTAGATAAGAAAAACATATAGATCCTATGAACTTTTAAAGAAACATTCAATCATGTTGAAATCTCTTATAACCAAGCCCCAAAAATGTTTCCATACCTTTTCAAGTAATATCCTCTTCGCTTGAGGTTGCACGAACATTATGTAGGTTTAATGGCAGAGTTACAGGATATCGAGCCCCCAAATTTACCGGAAGGTGGACTTGGTTTTCATTCAGCCCACCTTTTTTAACTTTTCTGCCTATTAGTACGTTGTGTAGAGAAGCAACTATGGTGGAAGATGTTATGTTCATGTTATAGTAGGAGGAAAAATTAGCAGGGGGAGATTCTTCGATTGGATAGGGGTCATTGATTATTCCACCATCTGTCCTCCCCTTCATTAACGAGCTTTAATGCAGTTAACTATCTTTACTGCCATTATTCGACTTCATAACTGAGGTGGAAGGCTATCGGGAGCTTGGTGGTGGACTTGGCATGGACTGTGAGGTCAACACACTCATGGGTGTAGCTGACGAGGAGATTTGGGAGAAGGAAGGCATTTTCTCCTTGGTTGACGAGTTGAGAAGGGTTAATGTGGGTAGTTGCAACTTAAATTCCAACTTAAAAACGCCTCTGGTCATCTCCTCGGATTAAACGAACTCTCCATTAGATGGTAAGCAGTGCATGTTACAGCCTTGTAGAGCGACTCATCAATCACAGAGAAACTTACCTGTTGGTTTGGGTAGTAAGGAGGGGGGAGGTTTTACCCAGAAGAATAGTGGGTCGGGTATTCACTCTGGTATAGAGGGCACAAATATCTCTGATTTAACGAAGCTTCCAAGCATTCAGACTGAGGCTTCTTTGGGAGGTCGTAATCAATCACAGAGGGGGTTTGAGAAATGAGTTGCGAGTGCATGGAAGCCAAAAAAAACTAAGAGGAGGATGGTGATGGGGGTGGATGTGGGCTTAGAGGAATCTTGCACTCTATCCCTCTATGCGTTGGTGGGGAGATATGCCTACAGGGCTTGCTGCAAAAGACCGTTGGATTCTTGGATGGCGATTACTTGGGAAGCAATATTAGTGTTAGCATCAGAGGTCACTCCTGGATTTCTTGCAGGAGCAGAGCCCAACGCCCATCAATTTTATGTCATGATTTATTTAATAGGGTGATCATATGGGTGAAGACTCAAGATAATATAGCTTTAACTCGGGAAACTGAGCCTGGTATGTAGAAAGCAAGGGAGGTCTTGATCCAACTTCTGACAGTAAGTTGATTAAAGGGCGGTAGATGGAAGACTTGTGAGAAGGGTGAGCGAGACTGCCTCGGGCAACAGGCCTTCGGAAGCTTGAAGAAGAAAAAATCAGAAGCCAAGATCCTCTTGGTCCAAAGTTTCAAAGAGTTGAGGGGTGACTCGACTGAATCCTTCAATTCCAAGTCATTTCAGCGTCGAGAACATCACAAGAATCGATTAGAAACAATGTGACTATTACAGTGATCCAACCTACATCATCCTATAATAGACACAACATGACTGGATCCTCCAATTCCGAGTTGTTCTAACACAGTAAAACAAAGAAATGGAAGGGAAGCTGACATCCATAAAGTAAAAAATCTCAAATGCCTTCTACATTAACCAGAGCGACCAGTGCTTCATCAAACTTTACAATCGGGATCTTTGCTCAACCATCGATACTTCCAAAATACAAAGATTGAGTCTATATACCCAGGAAAATTCACCTCACAGAGGCGTGCCCAGTCACCCAAGGCTTGGTGTCCCTTCGGTCAAACTCGTACCGATATCTTTCTTTAAGTGCCACTTTAACTACGCATGGCTCCTGTAAGGAGGGTAGCTGAGCCATTAAGTGCCCGACTAGCGTGCGCAGACTTCTCTGTCGAGTTGAGGACTTTGACATGGATTCTTTGAGAAAATCGATGCACAGGACCTCTGCGAGCAGGTGGCTCACCAGACCCTCCATTCCCCTCACTTAATGAATGAAAGGAAGTTTCAACCACCCTCTCTTACCTTCATTTACTTCAATGCTAGAAACAATATTGGGATCAGGTCCGATGGCGCCTGGAGATCGCGATGATTCCCTCTGTAACTGAACTCGGTGCCTTTGGCCTTCTTTATGCAACTCCTTCCTCTCCCCAAGTGACCATGTGCTTATTTCCAATGCACTTTCGACGTTCGCGAATGGGAAGGAGCTATTCTTGCGATTTGAAATCGCGATGAGAGAAACGTCGAGACGACTCAATCTAGTGCCACGCGTCCCTTTGAGATTTGACGGTCTTGAACTCACCCAAAGATGTTGTGGGCCTAGGTCCGGGACTCTCCCAACATCTCATGCATCAGAACATAACGGAGCTGCTTTTCGCGTTTTGGAGTCGTGATGGGCGAAACGCCGAGATGGCGCAATTTGCTGCCAGGTGTTCCCTTTAGATGGACGGCTGAAAATGCTTTGTGATGTCGCGGGCCCCAACTTTGGCACTTTCGACGCTGTCAGGGTTCGGGGTTTCGCGATGTCCGAAGACATAAAACCTTCACCATACGAACTCCCGAATGCCGAAACGCCGACGCGGCTAGATCTTGTGCCATGCGTCCTTAAGATGAATGGACGAGGGGGCATTCGATATTTGAAAGGGAGCCGCCCTCGTTTACAGGCTTGCTTGGAGTGACTTAGTGCTAGGACCACGGGCTTGGCTTCAAAGGCGCTTTCGGAATTTCATCGATCGACGATCTCAACTGCAATGAGTGGGAGGCTCCTTGTTTACCGAAACTCTGATCCCCGATACACCGACTGGAAGCCACCTATCCCAATTGGATTGGACGACCCAGATTTGTCTTGAATTATTGGATCTATCTCTTGCATTAACCCTAGGGAAATTTGGCAGCCCCGAAATCCCGACGACCATTGATCAACTTTATAGGTGGATATCAGCAGCTGTCAGCAAAACTTTGCCCATTCGCCTGAATTGTAACTGAAAAGAGGATCCTTCATGCTGCGCTTGGGCGCTTCCCGGGCAATCCTGCGGACCTGTGTACCTTTGTGCCCCGATACCAAAATTGTTGCTAACAATTAGGGTACTCTCCGGAGGTGCTGTCATTACTGAGAGGATGGTTGGGCTTTGTTTTCAAATCTCATGAGGATACCGAGCTAATTTTAGGTAATTTTTGGGACTTTGACGTAGGGAGAATAATTATCAAACGTTGGCGCATTCATTTCGATCCAAGCACATAATATTTCATTTTTCGACATCTATGGGTGCTTTTCCCAGTTCTTTCGCTACAACTGTGGAATTTCAAGGCACTAGAGGCGATTGGTAATGTGCTGGGATGTTTCATCAAAGTTGATGAAGATGCCCTTCGGTCAAAATATAAATGTATGGCCAAATTTTTAGTTGAGGTGGACATACACGCAAGGTTTCTTGAATCTCTCAAAATCGACTGGTGGGGACTACTTAGGGACACCTTTTTGTGCAAAGTCTAGACTACTTAGGGACACCTTTTTGAGAAAAGTCTGGACTACTTAGGGATACCATTTCGGTGCTCCCTCTGTAGAAGGATTGTCCATCTGTGTAAACATTTCCTTTCAGCACAATGGTCGCCTAACCCGAAGGAGTCTTGGGAGGACCAATCTAAGGATCTCTACATGGATTTCGAGGACTTGCACGATTTGGGGGGCTACACCGCTTCGAGTGATGAAGACACACCTGGGATCTCGGTTTCCACCTTTGTTGGTAAGCTCAATTCACTGTGCCTATATTTTTATTTTTCATTGATTGCTTGGGAGAGGGACCACTTGGATATCACTTACACGTTGGAAAGGTTACCACAGTTGGGTTCTCTCTTGGGGAAGGTTGATGAACCTATTTTTTTGATTCCATATTTGGTAGTGGATAGTGTGGATCCAATACCCAAGTCCGTGGCCTCCCTTAAGCCTTTTCAGACAAAACCTTCGACCAATTTTTTTTCCGAAGCTTGTTGTTAAGACTTGAGGTCTTCAGGGTTGTAGCTAGTGACCTAGTCTTGGATAGTTTGATAAACACTCTAGTTGTTCCCATTAGGGAGGTCACTAAGCTTATTCATCTTCCAACGTATCTGGGTAAGGAAGTTTACAAGGATTCTGAGTTTAGGGGAACTCTAGGGGCATCTACCAGTTTTGGTGAGCCTACTGGGATGGATTTAGCATGGTCACGAGGCCTTGGTTTGGAAGTCTCTCCAATAAAAACTAAGATCACCCATAAGAATTTGGGTACCAACCTTTCATTTTTGGCACATCATTTGGATTCACAATTAGATCAGGGGGCTCTTAGAGGCATGAAATCCCTTGCACGGGAAAAATCATGATCCTACTCTCCCTGAATATTAGAGGGGTAGGAGGAACCCTAAAAATGGCCTCCATGAGAAGACTACTCTCCAAAACATCTCTCGATATCCTCTTCCTACAAGAGACTCTAATTTCTGAGGAAAAGGCTCAACTGTTTGTGAACTCTTTTAAACCAGATTGGATGGTTTTGTTGTAAATGCTTTAGGGAAGTCGAGTGGACTTCTAGTGGCATGGAACCCAAAGGTTTTTATTTTAATTCCTTTTTAAATATGTGACGGTATATTATTGACATGTCTTTTTGTATCCGACAACAGAAGGATCAACTTTTTAAATGTATATGGCCCGTGCAATGAGCGAAAGTGGTTTTGGGAGAAGGTGGAAGGTTTGGGATTGCTGGACAAGGGTGATATGATTATCACAGGGGATTTAAACTTCACATCTAGTGCTGGTGAAGTCTTGGAAGTGACAACATTATTATGTTCGTTGGCGGTTTTCTTCAAAGAGATGTTCCATAGAAATCAATTGATCGACATTTTTCTAGCGGAGGTGACTCCAACTTGGAGAAATGGAAGATGTGGAGCTGATGAAATTCGAAAAAGGATTGACAAGGTTTTAGCATCAGAGGATCTAATTTTGTCTCTTGATCGTTTTAGGACATGGGTGGAATATCCCTACATATCCAATCATGCCCTTGTTTTTCTACAATTGGGCTCTGGTTTCCCAATTATTGCACATCTTTCAAATTCAATCCAGACTGGTTGTAGGATGATCGGTTTGTATCATTGGTTAAAGAGGTGTGGGGATTGCTACATACCAATAGGAAGGAGGGGGCCCAAAGATGGTTAGTAAGGAAACTGAAATTTCTAAAATCCTGAGTAAAGATCCAGTCTAAGGAAAAAAGGATTACAGGAAAATATAGCTCTGGAAACTCTAGAAGAAGCCCTTTCTACACTTTATTTACGGAAGGCACAGGTTATGGATTTCCAAGAGATAGATTTCCATATAAAACCATTATAGGTGGAATGCAAGAAGCTGCTACTTGTTGATGAGGAGAATTGGCACCAAAAAAGTAGAGTAATCTGGATCAAAAGTGGTGACAACAATACCAAGTTTTTCCACCATTTTTCTAGCTATAGAAGAAACAAAAGGAACTTATGGGAAATAAAGGATGATTAAGGCCGTGTACATTCAGGGAAGGAGAATATAAAGGAAACAACTTAGTGTTTTTTCAAATCCTTTTTTCAGGATATAGGGCAAAATTTCATTATAGATCAAATCGAATTGGTTAGACTCTTTCCAAGAATCATCCAAGAGGATGGAGTTGATACCTTTGAGAGGCCTTGTACCAGTGTGGAAGTACTTGAGGTGATGAAAGGTTTTTCCAAGGAAAAAATTCCAAGGCCCGATGGGTGGACAATGGAGTTCTTTCTTTTCTTTTTTTAGCTAGTTGGGCAGGAACTACTCGAAGCTGAGGAGGAATCTAGAGTTACTGGAGTAGTTAATAAGGAACTAAATTCAAATTTTATCGCACTTATTCCAAAATTCAATTGTCCATCAACCTTGGGATATTTTCGGACGATTTCACTGTGTAACTTGTGTTATAAGATTATTTCAAAAATCTTAGCAAATAGGATTAGATCAATTCTGTCCCCGGCTTTGTCTAAGGAACAATTGGTATTTCTCAAAGGGAGGCAGATCCTAGATGCTATAGGTACAACCCAAGAGTGTCTGCACAATATTAAGATGAAAAAGTTACAGGATATTATCCTAAATCTTGACTTAAAGAAGGCATATGATTGTATTAATTGGGATTTCCTCCGCCTAATCCTCCTCCAAAGTGGTTTTGGCTTGCTCACAACTAACTAGATCATGGGATGTGTCTCTTCAACGACATTTTCTATCTTGATTAATGGTGGATCAAAAAATTTCGTCTAGGGTGGAAGAGGCCTCATACATGGTTGTCCACTGTCGCCGCTTCTTTTCATTCTTGTGATGGAAGGACTGAGCCTATCTCTTAAAAATTCTCATACTGAAGACAAGCTGATAGGTATTAAGGTTTCCAGGCTTATAAAGATTCTACATTTTCTTTTTGTGGATGATATAATAATTATGTCAAAATCTTCTTTGGAAGAATGACAGGAGATTCATAGAATTATGGGGGTCTTTTGTGGAGCATCTGGGCTTGTGATAAATATCCAAAAGTCAAATTTTCTCCACTTAGAGTAGCAGAGGACATTCTGGAAAATTTTAAGTCATTTTTTCAGTATAGCATTGTAGCCCTCTCAAAAGGTTTCAAGTATTTGGGTTATCTCTTAAAATTGGATCGATATAAGGCAGATGATTGACAATGGATCATTACAAAAATTGAAAAGAGAATCAACCATTGGTGCAATCGGTGGCTCACAATTGGAGGATGCTATGTTCTTATCAAGGCTGTCTTGGAAGGCCATCCTGTCTATTGGCTGGCTATGGCACATATTCATTTTTCGGTGCTCAACAGGATCCGCCAACTAGTCTTCTCTTTCCTATGGACTGGGGGAAACCAAAAACAAAGCTATCATTTGTGCAAGTGGGAGTTTATAGCGCGCCCAAAAAAGTTTGGGGCTGGGGGCTGAGAAATATCTTCAGTTTTTATCAGGCTTTGACGATCAACACCCTTTGGAGAGTTCTCATGAACAGAGGCATCTAACATCGTGTTATTAAATATAAGTACCTACCCTTTGGGTCTGTTACTAGATGTCTAAGATTGGTTGAGTGTTTAGTTCCATAGGGATCACATACTTGGAGAACTCTCCAAAAATCCATTCCTCTTCTTCTTCATTGGATTGCTTGGAGCCCGGGCTCGGGATACTCTATCATTATTGGTAAAGATTTGATCCTGGGGATGGTCAGAGAGGTGTTCTTTTCCAATGCTCTGGTTTAGGCACTAAACCAAAAGAATGTTCATTATTTGTATCAGGCCAGTCAAGTATTGCGCCCTGACAATATTTGCTCCACTTGGATTGACAATGAGGATTTGGACTTGCTGATATTTTTAGCGATTGAATGGGAGGGGTACAAGAAGGCCCTGATAAAGTTGGGTGTATAGTTGCAAATCTGACCAGATGTATTGGTTTGGATGGGTGGCGATTTCTTCGGCCATATAACTGCAAAAAATGTCTACAATGCCATCATAACTAAACAGTGGACGACCATAACTAGAGGCTGGAGGAAGATGATGTGGAATTGGGATTTCCCACTAAAGCTTAAATTATTTGTTTGGTTGGTGGAAGAATACAAAGTCCTCACATGGGACAATCTTCAACATAGAGGTCATGTGGGACCATGTATCAGTCAACTTTGCATGAATTTTGGGGAGACTGTTAATCACCTGTTTGTGGATTGTTCCTTCACCTCATGGGAATGGGAAAAAATAAAACTTGTGTTTCCTCACTCTTCGGGGTGGCGCGGTTCAATAGTTTTGGAATGTTTTAAATTCTGGTTTGAACCTAATCGTTATGTTCCAACATTACCCATTTACATCTGCTGGTACATATGGTTAGAAAGGAACTTTACTATATTTTATTCAGGTCTTCCTTCCTTTCAGAAGGTGGTGTACTTATCATCGGCTGCACTGGAAGCCAACACGAAGCAGACTCATATTCCAGTTCCGAGAGAACCAAAAGGATTGATGCCTGGGGAGAATATTATTGGATGGTTTGATGGGGTGTCACAACAAAATGGTGAACACAGTGGAGCGGACGGAGTGACAAAGATCAGGGAGCATGCTTTATATAAGTGGATGATAAATTGTGGAGATGGAACAAACACTAGAGCTGCAATTTTGGGGGTTTGGGCATTATTAACTCTGGCCTCTCGACTATTTATATATGAGATCAACATCCTTGGAGACTCAAAAATAGTCATTGACTGGCTAAAGGGGAAAGGCTCGCTACAGGTGGTCACCTTGGAGTGTTGGAAAGAAAGAATAACAGATCTCATCAAACTGTCCAGGGACATATCCTTTGGACATGTGTACAGAGAATATAACCAAGAGGTGGATCATTTATCAAAAAAAGCGCTCTTGAGGCACCCATAATACATTGCATACTGCTTATGTGAAGAGGGTCATGAGCGCCCAACTATGTTCTTAAGTTTATATTAAGTTTAGGATTCCTTCGTCCACTGTCCTTTATAGGAGTTGTTTTTATTTAGTGACTATATGAAGTTTTTTTGTAATCAGGAGACTTTACAACATATCTGGAGTGATAGTAAGAGATTACATATCCTCTCCAAAAGCAATGTTTTGATTAGCTATAGGAAACAATGTTTGGTATAACTACTGGCAGCCAATGATTTTTATTTGAGGTAAAAGAGTGTTGTGTGCACTTTTATATTTTAATATGAATATAAAGAGAAATTTTCTATGGAAAAAAAATAAAAATAAAGTTCTAGTTGAGTTTAATCATTCTAAAATTAGATTACTTAGAAATTTAAAAGCATTAACAAATAACAATATTATAAGAAAAGAAAGATGAGAAAGAATTAATAAATAACAATATTATAAGAAAAAGGAGAAAAAATGAAGATAGGAAACAAGGTTTAAGATTAAAAGACATTGAAAAACATGAAATATTAGTAAGTTATTTTGGATAATATTTTTTTTTTTAAATGATAAAATATTAGTAAGTTATTTTAGATAATATAATTTTTTTTTTTAGTAATGATAACAAATCACGAAATATTCTCAGTAAACATTCCCAAAAAACAAAGAAAAAATTGTGCGCCTTTTTTTTCCTGCTCTAAGAATGATCGGATAGAGTATGTTCGGGTGAGGTTTAAATAGGGGTGAGGATTAAATAGGGTGGAATATAGCCGTTGGAGAGACGTTGAGAGAAATTTAAATTAATGATTAAAAAAAGGAAATAAGAAGGGTGAGAAACTCGTCGAGGAAAAAATAAAATTAAACATGTGATATGAATGATATGGAATTAAAAGATATGGATTTAAAGAGATGTGAGGAAGAGATTAAAAGTTTTGATTAATATAAAAAAGATGAAAATTAGTGATGTGAAAGGAAATAAATAATAAAAATGTTAAAGTAAAAAGGATTAAGAAGGGTGAGAAATTAGTGGTTGAGGGAAAAATTGATTAGAAATGTAAATTATGAAGGAAATTGAGATTAGTGAAATTAAAAATGAGATTAATAAGATTAAAATTACTATAAAGGATAAAGATTTAACAAAGGAGAAAGAATTACAAGTTTTTATTATGGGAAGGGTGGAAATTAAGAGAGAGAAAATAAATTGGTTAAAGAGGGAGGAGAAAGAGTTTTAAAATAAAGAAAATTTAGAAAAGTAAAGGGGGAAGGATGGAGAAGAAGGGAAATTTAGAGAGATGTTAGGGGGGAGATAATCTCAAGAGGTGAGAATAAGTGAGTAAGGAAAATGGTACAGAGATAAAGGAGGGTTGTAAGAGAGGGGGAGAGAAAGGGAAGAGATAAGGATTATCTAAGTAAGTGGTGGATAGTAGGTTTCCATGATTGGCTTAGTTTATAGTTGTCTTCTCGATTAAAGTTGTTGGCATGTTTTTCTATTTCAAGAGCTTCACAAATGATCCAGGAGGAGTAAAGAGGAGTTGGTGCAAGGATTTTTCTTGGTCAAAGCATATAAGATGTTTGGTGGTGTTGGAGTGTCATGCGATCACTGATTTGGAGACGTGGTTGTGGAGGGTGTCAGCCATGTGTTCTTTAAGATGGGTTTTGATCGAGCGACCTATTTTTCCAATGTAGGATTTTCCACAGGAGCAAGGAATTTTATATACTCCTTAGCTTGACATAGGATTAGATTTATTCTTGGTAGTTCTGAAAATATGCTTAAGGGTTTTATGGGGTTTAAAAAGGGTTTTGATGTTCTTTCTTGCTAAGAATTTAAAGATGTGATCATTAACGCCATGGATGTAGAGAAGGGATATGAGAGTTAAAGGCGGGGTACATGATGGGGAATTTTTGGTTTTAGGGTGAAGTGCTAAGTGAAAAGCTTTGTTGATTTGTGAAGTGGAATAACCATTGGATCTAAGGGAATTGGTGAGATGGGATTTCTCTTTATCCAAAAAATGAGGGTCAGGATTCAGATGGCTCAAGTTATCAAAGTTTTGAGGACGACAGATTTTTGGGTTGGGTGGTGGTGAGACTCGGCATGAAGGTATCTATCGGTGTGGATCTTTTTTCGGTACACTTGGCAGGTGAGGGAACCATCGGGTTGATGAGAGATCAGAACATCCAAAAAAGGGAGAGAGTTCTCCTATTGGATTTCCATGGTAAATTGAATGTGGGGATATATGTTGTTAAGGTGATTGAAGAAGGAATTTAGCAAAGCAAGGCCATGAAGCCACATGGCGAAGGTATCCTCGATAAATCGATACCAACATTTGAGTTTAAAGTGGGAGTTGTTTAAAGCTAAAACTTGGAAGTGTTCCATAAAAATGTTAACAACCACAAGGGATAAGGAGAATCCTATGATTGTGTCTTTAGTTTGTTCATAACATGCTCTTTTGAAGAAAAAAAAATGAAAGTGAGACATAATTAGATAAACAAATATTCCTAAATAACAACTTGTAATAATTATTCGTGTAACTAATCCATAATTAAATTATAATAAATTTTACCAACATAAAATTTAAAATTCTATCATTAATATTGACATTAAATCATTTTCCCAACATAAAATTTAAAATTCTATCATTAATATTGACATTATGATTAAAAATATAATTTCCTTTCATATCAACTAGGAAAAGCAGTTGTGATAACTCACTCAAACATTACCATATTGCTAGAGTCTGGAATCTTTGTAGAGAAGAGTAGTTGGATGGCTTCTTGTGAATAAAATAAATCATCTCAATCAAATTTTATAATTAATATCAATAAATTTAGAATAAATTTTCCATTGATTAAAAGAGCAGTTGTGATAACTCAATCACAACATTATAATACTCCTCGAGTCTCGAATCTTTGCAGAGATTAGCATTTCGACGGTATCTTGTACAGCGTCGGCTCAGTCAGAGCAGCCGTTTATCATTTTCTCCAAGTCTGAGATCTGTTCTTCTCGCTTTTTTCGTTATTAGGAACTCTGTAGCCTGAAGTCATGGCAGAAGTCCAAAAGAAAGTAAAGGTATCCAGGATTTCAACGGTTGCACCGTCAATCCCTACTGTGAAACATCGCATGTTCCTCTCCAGCTTCGATATGGCTGACATAACTACCAACAACGTGCGGACGCTTCTTTTCTATAAAACTCCGGAGAAGGAATTTGCTACAATAATTGAGAACCTAAAGAGGAGCTTGTCGTTAGTTCTGGTTGACTTCTATCCATTTGCAGGTCGATTGGACTCGAAGGGAGGAGAATCGGGTCGGCCAGAAATTGACTGCAACGATGGCGGAGTGGAGTTCGTCGAAGCATCGATTGATATGGCGTTTCGGGATGTTGAAACAGATGATTTTCAGCACAAAAGTTTCTTCGAGGAACTTGTCCAGACCCGGCAGGCAAACGACGATGCGTCGCTTCTCTCTATACAGGTATTCAAAAATCCCTCA
>ML793615.1:89830-110068 GCA_009831015.1 Picea engelmannii | reverse complement strand
ACTTGTTGTAAAGGGGTTTGCACAAAAGAAAGGTATAGATTTTGATGAAATATTTTCTCCTGTTGTTAAAATGACTTCAGTTAGGACTATTTTAAGTCTTGTGGCAGTAGAAGATTTGCATCTTGAACAGTTAGATGTAAAAACAACATTTCTCCATGGGGATTTGGAGGAAGAGATTTATATGCAGCAACCACAGGGGTATGAGGTCAAAAGGAAGGATAATTTGGTATGTAGGTTGAAGAAGAGCTTGTATGGCCTAAAGAAAGCTCCAAGTCAATGGTATTTGAAGTTTGACAAGTTTATGACAGAACAAGGTTATAGTAGATGTCATTCTGATCACTGTGTTTATTTTAAAAGGCTAGAAAATGGAAGCTATATTATCTTGCTATTGTATGTAGATGACATGCTTGTTGCAGGGTTTAATATGCAGGATATAAATATGCTCAAGAAGAAATTAGCCAATTCATTTGTGATGAAGGATTTGGGTGCTGCAAAGAAAATCTTTGGCATGAGAATAACAAGAGACAGAAAAAATCGCAAATTGACATTGTCTCAGGGTGAGTACATAGAGAAGGTGTTGGAGAGGTTTAGAATGTAGAATGAAAAACCAGTTAGTACACCTTTGGCCAACCATTTCAAATTAACAAAGGAAATGTGTCCCGAGACATAGGAGGAGATAGAATACATGTCCAGGGTCCCTTATTCATCAACAGTTGGCAGCTTGATGTATTCAATGGTTTTCACAAGACCATATATTGCACATGTAGTGGGAGTTGTGAGCAAATATATGAACAATCCAGGTAAAGGAAATTGGGAGGCAGTAAAGTGGATTCTCAGGTATTTGAGAGGTACTGCTAGTCATGCATTATGTTTTGGAGGTTCAGACACTTTTCTACAGGGATATGTTGATTCAGATATGGCAGGTGATAAAGACAGCAGGAGGAGCACCATAGGGTATGTTTTTACTATAGGTGGAACAACAATAAGTTGGATTTCGAAACTGCAAAAGGTTGTTGCACTTTCAACAACAAAGGTAAAGTATGTTGTTGCTACAGAGGCTAGTAAAGAGATGATTTGGTTACAAAGGTTTATGGAGGAATTGGGAAAGAAGCAGGAGAATAGCAGGTTGTACTGTGATAGTGAGAGTGCAATTCATATTGCAAAGAACTTAGCCTTCCATTTGAATACTAAGCATATATAGTTGAGGTACCACTTCATACGATCCACCTTGGAAGATGGACATTTGAAGTTGGAAAAGATACACACTAGCTAGAATCCTGCAGACATGTTAACAAAGGGAGTAACCAAAGAGAAACTGAGTTCCTGCTCAGTTTCAGTTGGTCTTCAAGAATGAAGATGAAGATGAGAAATTTTCCAGGTCCAAGAAGGTTCAGAGTCTAGCATATACAACAGAGGTGGAGTTGTTGAGATCAGTCTCCAAGTGGGAGATTGTTGGTTGTGGAGCCTGATTATGTTCCTAATTTAGAGGTCCTTTCTTTCAGCCGTGTTTATACCCCATGAAGACTTTACACCCCTTAAATATGTACACTCTTCCACGTGAGGGAGTGCAAAGGGGGGGTACCCCCTCTGAGGGGTCCGGGGGGTTCGGGGGTGAAGCCCCCGAAGGAAAAATTGCCTTGTAAATGTATATTGTAATTTCATTATAAATCTGGACCGTTCATTATAAGGTCACAGATCTAACGGTAGAAATTATGTTAGGGTTTTTTCCCTAGAAGGAAACCCTATGTTATGATGGAAATGTATTGTGGCTATGCATTATGGTGAGTATTGTATTCTGAGAGAGGAGAATGTAAGAGAAAGAAGAGGAAGTTACAACAGGTTTTGTTGTAGGTTGTATCCCTTCATTTGTTGGATAATAATAAAGGAATGACCTGGAAATTTATCTGGTGGACGTAGCCCACACTGGGTGAACCACGTAAATCTATGTCTCTCTTGTATTGTGTATCTTCTGTGTTTTGTTTCCGCATTTGTTTTATTTTATTGCTCCGCGGTCCTGTTTTTCTAACAAGTTTGTGATGAAACATAACACTTGGACAAGGTGGGTGGTAGTAGAAGGCATTGTAGGAATTATCACGAACTTGATTGCAGAGACATTTTGATCCAGGTGGATATCGGTGGCCACCCACCTTTTCCAACTGGCTCAAAACAATTTTCTAGCAATTTTGGTAATTTACTATTTTTAGCAGTTTTTAACTTCCAAGGCCATTTTGAGGGCCTAAATGAAGGTTTTTTAGGATCGATCTTCTCAATGATAGATGAAGGATCTTATTAATCCCACAAAATGAATCTCCTTGACGATACCTTTCCAACAAGATATCATGCGCCCCAAACAATGATCATATGCCAAAGTTACGCCCCCAGGAAGTTGATACACCAAACTACCCAAAACGGTGTCCACAAAACTATTGGCTTTTCATCTCATTGTAAAATTTATTTATGAAAGTTAGGGTTTTGGAATTTATTTATGATAAAAATGCCTTTGGATCCTCATTGTAAAATCATCTTCTCACAAATGTGAGTAGCCGTCACATCTCTTCTCAAAGATAAGTTGCCACCATTCTAGCGAGTCTTTCACTCTGTATTTTACAGTCTTTGTACATTTTCGCTCATTAACATAAAATTGTGTATTACTGTATATTTTTGTTTATGGTTTCATCTATGATACATTTCTGTTATAATATTGGATATCCAATATATCACTGTACATTTATTTATTATATCTCTGCTCTCATTTCGTGCCGAAAATAATCCAAATCACATTTTGGGCACAAACTTGGTTGGTTTGATTTGCAACCAAAGTAAGTGTCAGACTTGTGTGCACACCTTGAGAAGACCAGGAAAATATTTCATGGGGTGAACCGAACACTTGGGAAAGGTGAATGAATGCAGGAATCAACAAAGGAATTCTTGCATATCTAATCGTAGAAGTGATTGCAGAAGTGATCACATAAGTGATCGTAGAAGGTTATCACATAAGTGATCGTATAGGGTGATCACATAAGTGATCGCAATGGGGAGAAGTTCTAGGTTGCAACAATTGGAAGCACTTGGGTGATTTGGATGGCTTGAGGTGACCTAGAGAAGCTTTGTAGCAAGGAAGTTGTCTAGGCATATTTTCATCATGACATCATCCTGTCGTGCATCGTCAAGAACAATAGTTGATTTGAGTCGGGTTTTTGGATGAGTGACTGAGTTAACCAAAAAATTCATATGATGTGACTCTTTGCAGAGTTACACCAGTAATTTAACAAAAATATGACTTGAGAGTCGAGAATTCTGTGCATGGTTCCTTGAAGTTGAAGCAATCAAGGTGCAAAGATGGAAAGACATTGGATATGGGTTTGACCGATTGCATGAGAAGTTTGGGACTTCAAATTTTTTTTTGAAGTGGATGGATGGACTCATCCTTGTAGTATAACAAAAAATATGCTTGCACATTTGTGGAGCTATGGATGGTGATTGAGGGGAGTTCATGCAAAGAGTCAGTGCCTTGGGAAAGTAAAGGTCCATGACAACAGACTTTAACCATGGCTGCAACCAAGAATGTCATTGGAAAGGTATGGTTGGGTTTGAGTTCTTTCATTTCCTAAGTGTTGTGATGAGTTCTTTGAAGGGAAGTCAGATAACTTATTGGTTCAAGTGTAGTCTATTTTTGTAGTGGAAATTGACAAACTCGATGGTGGCTCAAGTGGTGCATATTCAAAGAAGTCTTGTGGAGATTTGGGATGCTTTGATTATCTAAATGTGTGGAGATATTGTGGTGACCTACTTGGACGAGTCCTGTGGTGGACTCAGGAATATTTGGATGTAGCCGTGGAGGTGACTTGAGGAGTTTTATAACTCTTGGATCTGATACCTTGGTTCATTGGTTCCCTAACCATATTTGTTGGTTCATGTGATGATTTGAAAGACACGATGACAGTGCTAGAGTTTGGACACTTGTAGGAGGTGCAAGGAAGTTTCATTCAAGGATATGGATGGAGGTAGTAAAGAAGTTGACCGAGAATTGTTGGCAATAAACCTAAATGGGTAGAACAAAAACCAAGTGGCTTGGGTGGTGTAATATTTCCTTTGGTATGGGACATTGGATGAAGTAGAGCGTACCTTGGTGACTTGCATATGATTGTGCAATGACTCAAAGATCCAAGAGAGTCCTTAGTTGAGGCTGGTAGAAGCATTTTTTGAATGTGCCAAGGCAGGGAAGTTCTTTGAGGTGAAACATTATACTTGGAGCACTTTGGACATCTCGTTGGGATGTTTGAGGAGTGTTAGTTCATTTTCCACACTCATCACAGATGTTGAGTTGTGGAGTGGTGAATTGACGAAAGGAGGTGAGTTGAGGACTTGCCTTGTTTTAGAGGATTGCGTGGACATGAATATTGCAACATGAAGATATTAATTGGGCATGGGTGTTTCTATTACTTTGGGAAACATGGTTGAGGGTGAGGCCTAACCATTACAAGACATGGAGAGGTAGATGAAAAAACATGGCCGAGTGATGAAATAGTGGGGAAAAGGAAGTTTGGATGTGAAGTTCTTAGTGTAGATTGGACTTCTCATATCGGAAGACACTGATGAAGATGGAATAATTCAGCCAAGGAATCCAGACTTGTGAACTTGATCACAGTTTGAGTCACAAGGGCAGGGTTGGAAGAACATATGGGTGCACAATGTTTTCCCTTGACTCTTCGTAGACTTGGATGTGATGTAGACCGTGTGTAGAATATTGGTTAATTATACCTTGAGGTGGAGAATGGATTCAAGTTGTCATGTATGACTTTGTTTTGGGGTGAATTCATGGTGCATCAAGGTAAGGGGTGACCTTTCCTTGGTCTGAGGTTGTTGTGCGAATGGATTGAATTGAAAAGGGAAGTGACCAAGATTTGGGCATGTTGTGCATTCTCAATGAATGAAAGTGATAGTTAAACACTTGGAGAGTTAGTGGAGGAGAGCATGAATAAGAGGTCAAAGTATGGATGTGCCAGTAGGTTCGAAGTGAAACACTTAGGCATTATGGAGGATCTCCTTGACAAAGTATGGATGATGGAAACGATAGTGAGGCAAGGGTGGATACTTTCCTTAGTCTTTGGATTTGGATGGAGTGATAGAGACGTGAATAGAAAAGATTAAATTTGGGCATGGAGATGCACATTTCAAGAACTAGATGTGATGGTTGGACTAGATTCCCAACCAGTGCAGGGCTTGAGGCTATAGCATTGTGCAAAGACATGTCAGAGTCAATTGAAGTATGGATGTAGAAACAAGTTCACGAGAGTTTAACACTTATAAATTTTTGAAGTCTTGATTGAGGTTGCAACAACGGTTGAGAAAAAAGTAGCAACAATAGAACAAAGTCTGTTCACCGTAGAAGGACAATGACAACTTACACATTACATACATAGTTGAGGAAGTGACATCTTTCTAATGTAGTAGACAGATTAGTCACACACAACTTTGGGTAGAGGGAAATGTAGATGGTTGCATGGGTTGCATATGATTGCAATACGATTTGGAAGGAAAATTGGGGTTTCCACTTTGGCAAGATTTGGGGTTTCCACTTTGGCAGGATTTGGGGTTTCAAATTGGCAAGAAACTTGGGGTTTCCAACAAAATTAGTTGTGATGGAAGAACGAGTCCGGGAAGAGACTTGGAGACTGCAAATTTCGTGGATGTTGTTAGGGACAAAAATGGCTTGAGGTGGGGGAGGACGTTAGTTCTTTGGCTAGAAGGGCACGAAGAACCTCATCTAAGTCCTCAAGGAAACAAAATTTGGAGTTGAATGGTTGGGAAAGCGAGTACCTTGGACGGGTGAACATGCCAAGGGGATTTCCTAAGCATGAAGCAACCAAGATAAGGGGTGCACCAAAGAGGTTGGGATGAGTCGACATGAGGAGTGCACCCAAGATTGGGGCATGACGGTCCCAAGGGATGAAATGGTTTATGAGAACATGGGTTCATTCAGGAACATGGGTCTGAAAAGGGGCATGTCAATTTGTTTGGATGCATTGCTCCACAAAGGGGAATGATGGTATTTTTGGGTGCATTGGTATACGAAGATGCGTGACACACCCAAAGGATGTGACAATTCGTGATTGTGACCTTTGGAGTCCATATAAGTGAACAATGGCACACAACCAACGAAGGTCAATTTTCGTAACAAGGAGAGCGAGATCAAGTCTACAATTCTGAAGAATACTTGGATGAAGAGATGTGATCTCCCTCAAGGAGAAAAGTCACTCCACATGGAAGGACTTGTACTGCCTTGAGGTAATTCTGTGGATAGACTTGGGGTGACCTTATTTGGGATGAGTTTGGGGAAGTCTTGTCACAAGTTTGGGTGAGGCAGCTATGAGACAAAACTGTAGATCTGTGTGAAGCCTTGTGATAGAGAAGAGACCGCGAGTCTGCGGTGGGCACACATCTGGGGTGCACTGCAGGAGTTGATTTTTTTTTACGATGGACAAGTATTTGTGTGAGGAAAATGTGTATGAGTGTCTTGGTGAGGTGAGGTGAGTCATGTGACTCTGACCAAGTTGTAAACCAAGTGGTTGGTTCTCATATTGTAATTTTTTTGTAATAATAAAACTTACCCAGGAGTTAGGAATCATGTCTTGTGACACCCACAATATATCTGTGTGTCTCTTGTTTGTTTCACAAGTGTTCTCTTCGTTTCATGGATGTATTCTTAAATTCCTAAGTGTTAACATTTTTAACAAATTGTCTAATTATACAAGGGAGTTGCACTAGAGTAGGAGTGTGACTCACCCGTAGCATAGAATGTATTATGGGTATGCTCTAGGTGAAGAGGTGTAGTATGGATGAAATATCCTTGGTGTTTCCAAATAGAAAAGTGAGAAACTTCATTGTTTCATGGACCCTTAAGAGGTGCACTATCACAAGATTTGGGCAGGCATCCTATGGGGATGTGATAGTCATGACCATGCAATCAAAGTACCAATTGTAATTACAATTATAGGATGGTTTAAGGACTCACAAATCTAGTTCCATAGCTATTATAGTGGCTCTCCAAAATGTATATGGAAATCTTAAAATGTGGATTCTAGATTTATATTTGGAAATTTTATCATAGATTGGGTGTGAAAATTTTATCTATATTATGAGAAATATATTTACATCCATATTTTATAATCAATAAACAATATAGATCTATATTAACTCGACAGATCTATCTTGTGTTAAGAGGGATTAAATCTCTAGAGATGTAAACTACTTTTATATTGAGAAACTTGAGGAAAGGTTTGCACCACAAGGGGCTTGATCCCTTTTGTTGCATGATAGATCAAGAGTTAAGATGGATCTATGTTATTCTTTATATGTGTGTGCGCTAGTTGTCAACTCTACATCGAGCATTTAACCATAGGTATATATATATATATATATATATATATATATATATATATATATATATATACCACGTGTAAAATCCTTGTTGAGAACAAAAGGAATTACACATCTCCTATTGAGAAACATACCATCAAAATGTTTTAACCAAGATCCATATTAACTCTGGATGCAAAACGTTCCTCATGTTTTGTACTCTAAAAAAGGTTTGCACCTCTTGCGACATGATAGATCCATCGTTATGATGGATCTACACCAGTTCTTTATATATATAAAAGGGATTAAAAACAATTTGCAACTTGCATGGCATGATAGATCTCGATTTATGCACCTCTTGTGGCATAGGTCTAGAGTTATGATGGATCTACACCAATTATTTTTATATATGGAAGGAATTACACATTGTTTGCACTTTTAGTGGCATGATACAGATCTAAACTTATGATGGATCTACACCATTTCTTTATATATATGGAAGTAATTACACAAGATGGATCTACACAATGTAGCTACGCCATTTGTTTATATATATGGAAGGAATTACATATAGTTTGTACCTCTTTTTTCATGATATATCGAGAGTTATGAACCTTTATTGGCATGATAGATCCAAATTTATGATGGATCTACACCATTTATTTATACATATGGAAGGAATTACACATAGTTTGCATCTCTCGTGGTATGATAGATCAAAATTTATGCACATTTCTTCGAATGATAGATCTATAGTTATGATGGATCTACATTAATTCCTTATGGATCTCGTGGCATGATAGATCTAGAGTTATGATGGATCTACACTAGTTCGGGAACAACATGTAACTTGAAGAATTGAACATGGGTGGGTGTCTATATATATATATACCCAGGTTCAATTCTTCAAGTGACATGTTGGGAATTACACATATTTTGCACCTCTCATGGCATGATAGATCTAGAGTTATGATGGATCTACACTAGTTCGGGCTTGAAGCCATTGCAACAACATGTCACTTGCAGAATTGAACCTGGGTGGGGAGGATAAAAATCATTCCTCCCAACCACCTACGTTAAACCCAATTGACAAATATAATTTATATCTATAAACATTAACTATATACAATTGTTTTGTGTTTTATTTTATTGGTTTAGATGGGGTGTTGTTATGCTAATGATCTAGGTTCAAGTTCTCACAAACATGGTCTCTTAGAACATCATGTTTATTGAGTATTTTGTTTAATTTGGATATTTAAAAAAAATTATTTTGGAAAGAAAATCATTGAAACCAACCTCAAATGACTTATTCTAACTTATAAACTAAGCAAAAATTACCTATAATTTTGAACTTACACAAATTTATAGATTTCATAAATTAGGAAAAAGGTTGGGTGCAAGCTAATGACGGTTCTCATGATCCATTAGTGGCCATGAAAACATGGAAAAACAACACTATGTTAATGTGGATGGATTATTCAAGGTACTTTTACAACGAATTTTAATACAGTGTTAACAGATGAAAAGTAGGAAATTGAATTAGCTTTCTGAATATAGAATTTGTGAACAAGTGTGTGAAATTTGAGTTTTTATAATAGTGGTATGCTATTTTTCAAGGAAAATATAGTGTACATGTCTCAGTTACTATAGGTGTTTAGAACCTCAATGGTGGAATTTCCTTAAAAAATTGTATAATTGTAGAAAACCCATTATTCTATTATAGGGTATTTTATCAAGATTTATAATATTAATTTTATATTTTTTAAAATTATGAAATTCAATGTATCCTTCAAATTACAACACTTTGTGTTAGTCCAACATACAAGGGTCTTAGCATTATCAAACATTTATTTTTTATTTTTTTAGATTGTAGATCTCTGTCTCTTCTTGTGTTGCGTATAACTTATTTAAAAAATGGTCAAGCTGATAAAAATTTATAGTATAAATAAAATAGGTATGTATTTCAAGATTTTGATATATGTCAAGAGAAAAATAGATTAAAAAGAGTAAAAAATATTAATTATTATTTTTTATATATATTTGGAATCTGCATAGTCCTAACCTCTCTCTCTCTCTCTCCATCTATCCCCCCTCTCTCTCTCCATCTCCCTTCCCCCTCCCCCACTTTTTGTCTATGTGTCTCCCTCTCTCCCTCTCACTATACTGCTATCTACCTCTCTACCCCTCTCTCTCTCTCCTCTCTCTCTCTCTCTCCCCTCACTCTCTCTTTCTCTCTCCCCTCCCCCTTCCCCCCTTCTCTCTCTCCCCTCTCACCCCTCTCTCTCTCCCCCCTCCCTCTGAGTATCTCTCATTCTCTTTCTCTCTCTCCCCTTCTTCATTTTCCCCTTGTAAGGAAACAAACATCCACACTAAACCACAAATAAAGAGAATATATATTTAAATAAGAAATAAATTACAATCACAGACAAAGTGTGCAGATATTTTACCCTAGAAACCCAAATGGGAAAACTGTCATTCCTTGAGCGTCTTGCTCTGTTGTTTTCTGATTCATTCAATGAATAAAGAGTTACATGACTAAATTTGTTCTAGACCTAAGACACAATTTCCATCATACTCTCTTTATTTACATAAGAACAACCATGCAACCAATTTGGCTTGCATCTACATGACCAACAACCTGCATCTAAATATTAGCTTTTATAGTATTACACCATGCCTTGTTTATAGGATTTACAACATGAAAAACCCTAAATCATGGAACCCAAAAATGGTTATAGATCCACATAGATGTTTGGCTGCAATCCTATGAATCTTAGGATCCTATTACAATCATCTACCAGTCAGTTTACGAGTCGACTACCCAGTTGACCTACGGTTGGTCTTAAGTTGGTCACCACTCAACCTCCTATTGGCTAACCTTTCAATTTCATGTTGATCACTTCAACTTAGAATTTCCTAATCAATAACTTCAACCTTCAAATTTTAGGTCAATCACTTCGACCTCTACTTAACCATCAATTCGACTCGAATCGTCAGTCAAATTAGCACCCAATCGAGCCACCTCAACTAGACAGTTATATGATTGTTCTTTCACTACAAAGAATATGACAACCCAAAATTATCTCACTTGTTGTTTTCTTTGTTGATACAAGAGAACCTAAAATTATATTTATTGACCTCGGGAAAAAATTCTCATTGCCTCTCTACACCAAGAGAACTTCACAACACTCACTGCCGACTTGGTCAAAGATTATGTTATGTTTTCCAAAGTGTCTACCTTTTCCAATAGAACCTTGTTTCTTTCAACCATGTCTCTCATGAAATGGTATTGTACATAAATATACTTCGTTCTGGAATGGTAATATGGGTTCTTTGCCAATAATATTGCACTTTGATTATTTCAATTTATCTTCATAGATTTCTGCTCAAACCAAAGCTCTGAACGCAATCAATGGAGCCATATTTATTATTTCTTTGCATGAGTGGATTCCCTGTATTCAATTTTTTTTGTCGACAAGGATACAACTGCTTCTCACTTACTCATCCAATTGATTGCTCTATTGAACATATTGAACACATATACATTGGTCGACCTTTGTCGATCCAAATTTCGATCCCATTTGGTGTAAACAAATCCATGTACATTTACTTCTTCCTTGTAAACTTTAGGTGTCCCTTGGTATCATACAACATAATATTTTATGCAACAAAAATACCTAAACACTCTCTTGACAGTCATCTAGTGGTCTTTTCCAGGTGTCAACATGTATCTCCTCAATACTTCCACTACATAAGCAATATCTAGTTGAGTGTATACCATCACATACATTAGAATACCAACAAAAATAGCATAGGTTACACGTGCCATGCCCTCTATTTATTCCCATATATTTGGACATTGTTCAACAATTAGTTTTTCTCCCATAGGTATTGGCACCTTGATAGGTTCGCAGTCCTGCATGTTAAAACACTCTAAGATATTTTCAATATACTTTCTCATATTCAACCAAATATTTGTATCTTCTATATCTCTCTTGATCTCCATTTCTATATTGAATTTCACTACACCTAGATCCTTCATGTCTAACTTGGAGGATAAATGCATCTTCACCTTCTTTATTATGTCCATGTTTTTTTTTTCTAGAAACATGTCATTGAGATATAAAGCTACATATATGAAACTCTCACCTTCTTCCTTTGAATATAAACAATTATAATTATTTCTTCTCCCAAATCCCAAACTAAGGATGTATGTGTAAAAGTTTATACCACATCCTTGGTGATTGCTTTTGACCATAAAGGGATCTTTTCAATTTGCATTCTTTCTTTCCATTTACTACAAATCCTTCAGGTTGTTTCATGTATATTTATTCTTCCAAGTCGCCATGTAGGAATATTATCTTCACATCCATTTTCTCTATTTCAATATAAAATGCTATAACCAGAGACTTCGGTACTCTAATGGAAGTTAATTTTTCAATACGGTAAAAAATCTCATTGAGTTTGACTCCCTCGACTTGTGAATATCCTTTCTCTACCAGTCGAGCTTTGAATTTATTGACTTGACCTATTGTGTTCAAATTTTTATTGAAGACCCACCCACTTTCTATCGATGAGTTTCCTTCCATTAGGTAGATTTACCAAATCCCATGTCTCATTCTTGTGCAAGGATTTCATTTCTTCGACCATGGAGTCCTTTCAAATTTTACCTTCTGTCAAGTCGACTTCTTCCCTTACTGACTTGGGATCATATTAGTGGTAGATAAAAAAAATGTAGAATGAAAATCAAGTGTACTATACATTTTAGCTTGTCTTGTTACTTGTTTAGATCTCCTTACAACC
Organism: Picea engelmannii; assembly: GCA_009831015.1. Lineage (NCBI taxonomy): Eukaryota > Viridiplantae > Streptophyta > Pinopsida > Pinales > Pinaceae > Picea > Picea engelmannii. Next base: position 97,906 of record ML793615.1, on the reverse strand, counting down.
AAAGTCGATTGTTCCACCTCTTCATTTGATTTAGTTGACTCATTTGAATCATGTTCATCATTCCTCAATTCAAACACCAACTTCTATGCTCATTTCCCCATTTGAACATATTTATAATTGGAAGTTACTCTGACTTCCTTGAATACCACAAATTGACTATACATTGTCTTCCTTAACAGTGGATCCCATAGCTTGTATTATTTTACTCCATCCTTATATCCGACGAAAATACACTTGAATACCTTATTATCCAACTTGTTCCTCTTTTACTTGGAACATGCACAAATGCATCACAACCAAATACTTTGATATGTGAAAGTGAAGGAGTCCTACCAAACCATACCTCATGTGGAGTCGAGTCGACTAGCAATGATGAAGGAGACCTATTTACCAAATATTTTGCAATGTCCATTGCCTCTGCCTAGAATTCTTATGTGATCCCAACACCACTGAGCATGGTCCTAGCCTTATCCATCAATTTCATGTTAATTATTTCAATAAATCCATTATACTATGGGGTATATGGTGTGGTATTTTGGCGTGCTATACCACCCTACTTCCAATACTTCTCAAATTCCTTTTCACAAAATTCTCCTCCATTGTCAATTTTCGGCACCTTTATCTTCTTATCTATTTGGTTTTCCACAAGATATTTAAACTCTTTGAATTTCTCAAAATCTTATGTTTTTTTCCTTAGGAAATATAACCATGTCTTCCTAGAAAAATAATATATGAAGGAAACATATTATAGGGATGCTCCAAGTGAAGGGACCAATACAATCCCAAAAACATCACTATGTATCAATTCCAGAATCCATTTTTCCCTTATCACTCCAGATGGGAATCTTACCTGATTTTGTTTTCCATATATGAAATGTTCACAAAAATAAAACTTTCGAATTACACTCTGGAAAATCTTTGACCATAACTTTTTTGTGCATAGCTTGAAGCCCTCGTTTTCCAATATGTCTCATCCTATAGTTCCATAACATGGTCGGTGCGACTTGACAAAGAAAAATCTAGGTTTGTATTGAATGAACCTGAGTTGAGTTGAGTTCAGCTAACTTCAAGAACAATATTATTGTTGCATATAATTGATTAAAAATTCCCTAAAAACTTGTATAGGGCTCCAATTTGAACTCCTTTCATTAATACCTTCGTTCCCCTGACCATTTTTCATGTATCCTTCTAAGATAAAGTGTGCATTCCTACATCACTCATTTTGCTAACATATATTATATATCTTTCCAAACCTAGAATATGTAGCACACCTCGAAGATGTACTTCCTGTGTTGGAAGAATTTCCATATGAAGTATACCTACAGAAAAAGGAAAACATTGTCTACATGTTACGCGACTTTCGCATCCATATCAAATTTACATTAAATGAGGACAATGTCATACTGCATATCGGACTGAACCAAAAAAAAAAAATTCATATCATGTGTTGAAAAGAAACAAAAAAATTTGATTTGTATCTATCCATGCTACCCAATCAAGATATGAATAGAGTTTTGCAGTGGCATGAAAAAGTGAATTGGAAGCGCATAAGATTGTTGATTCCAAGAATGAGAAGCATGAGGAAAGACCTCATACAAAGTAACCAACTGTGAATAAATCATGTCCATCCTTTGAGTGGTCAAAATGTCTTTCTCCTCTTAACAGAACCATCAGGCATTTTCAATAATATTGCAAATTTGGCATTATTCAAACTCCATTAAGTTAAATGATGACACTCTTTTCCAGAACTAGTAATGTTAGAACATTGTCAGGTCAGCGTGATCTTGGTTCATAGTACTATCAGAACCAAATGTTCATAGTGATCTTGGTTCACAGGTAATATAGTAATCGGAAAATTTCTTGGTGCCCATTTTGGGATTTGGTAATAGATGGGATACAATGCCCAATCTCTGTTGTTTTTTTCATGTCTTGTGTTTGGCAAACTTTTTTTCATGTGCTTTCATATTGTAGTTCAAGGTTCTCATGGGCCCGGTTTTTGAATTATGGTTGGATGATAGATTTAGGATATTAGCGGTTTTTCTAAGATCTTAAAGAATACACAAGACATGCCTTGCCTTTTAATTTAATCTCTGTGAAGCAAATGTAATATGTAGTTCATTTTAGCACTTTTACTTGATTGATGAAATTACCAAAATTCTTCTTCAAAAATATTTTGAAATAAAAGGATATATGCTAGTTGAAATCGAATGGGACTATGATATCAACCACACAAAATTAAAATTAAAATTTTTCGTTGTTATACTTACGGTCAAGTTCATAGTACAATAATTTTACTTGAACAACCCTCCATTGATTTTTTTGTAGATTTTTATGCTTCTCTTATGCAAACACATACTGGAAAGTATAACTATGACTCACTTTCTTTATTCCTCAATTGAAGAGTCTGTAAAGCTATCTAATGCACTTCATAGTTATTGTTAATACCATCAATGGGGCTTTGTTAAGACCAATTCCCGTTTCCAAAAATTTCCCTCCCCTTTCTTTTTCCCCTCTACTTTCCCTTTCTGGTTACTTAGTCATTTTTCGGAAAATGTCTAAGTACGTAGGTTGGAAGATTCATGCATTCACATTTTCACTCATGATTTTATATCACGAGTTCGACTGACCAATTCCCCACTCCATACTTAGCCACTTTTTCGATCGCAGGTTCCCGGCTAGGCAGGGTCAAGATTGCACTTCCATTGTTCTGCACCCTACAAACAACACCCGGAGTTCCCCGATATACAAATTGACAACCAAATTCCCCTTTATTTTTCCCCTCTACTTTCCCTTTCTGGTTACTTATTCATATTTCTGAAAATGTCTCATGCTTTTATATCACGAGTTTGACTGTCCGCTTCCCCATTCCATACTTAGCCACTTTTTTGATCGTCGATTCCTGAGCAGGTGCGCTCAACATTGCACTTCCATTGTTCCACGACCTACAAACATCACCCAGAGTTATGCAATATACAAATTGACCGTCGAACTCCACCATCATGCCCTGTGCCATGTTACAAATTTTGCAGTCAAAATTTTGGAGACATACAATTTGACCGTTGGGCCCTCACATCTCCTGAGTATAACCTGTGACCCTATTTTGAAACCCAATCGACCGCTTTCCATACTTTTCCATTTCTTGGAATCTCTTTTGTGGGTCGTCGGGTTGGCAGGTTCACGAAATCTCCAATCCTTAATCGCTCTTCTTCGTCCCCGCCACCTTCACACTTCTTTCTAAGTATGCAATTATTAAGATTTAATGTTAACAACTCATCATGTAGGAACCGTAAATATTGTCATTAATGAGCGAAAGGATCAAGGATATCTCCCATTAATACGCATAAAACCAATATTTGTGGAGGGTTATATTATCCCTCCCGAGCGTTCATTTCAAACATCATGGAATCTCTTTTGCACGTCATTGGGTTGGGGTCTTCACGAAATCTCCAATCCTTAATCGCTATTCGTCATCCATGCCACCTTCGCACTTCTTTCTAAGTATGCAATTAGTAAGTTTTAATGGTAACATCTCGTTACGCAGGAACCGTAGATATTGTCATTAATCAATGAAAGGATCGAGGAGATCTCCCATTGATACACATTAAACCAATATTTGTGGATGGTTATATTATCCCTTCTGAGTGTTCATTTCAAACATCATCTAGAGAAAATAGATGTTCTCATCAAATTATGGAAGCATCTCGACAATAGTTCTATGGAGATAGAGTAAACACCTTCGGGCATGATGACCAAAAATTCTAGTGGTCCAGGGCATATTCTTACTACTCATCCCCTTCTTCCTGGAAGGAAGTAATTTGGATGTCTGAAATTTCTCATGCAGGTTGTGTCCCTGAAGTCTTTGACTGTAAGGAGATGGTCTCTTGGTGCGTCGAGAGATATATTTCAAGACAAATAATTATTCAATTGTGGGACCAGTCTCTTGTTTCTTTGTCACCTTGGGTCTTCCTCAAGATGTTGAAATTTCTTGGGCCAAAATTTACCTTCAGAGGAGAAGACTACAAGGAGTTCCTAAAAAATCATGATTATCAGTTTTGTATGCATGTTCAAGATCTTTTCGATGCCTTCTACATGTTGTTGCACTAGATGAACAACACATAATTGTTTGCATGTTTTTTTTTGTAGCTCCTCTACCTGTCTTTATGAAAAGTATGTTCAATGCTTCGGTGCAAAGAACTCAATCCAATGTCTATGGATAAATATATATTACCCACTATTTTTCTTATAGATTTATGATTAAAATCTTTCCTTGGAATCTTGGTTGGGGCTTCTGATCCGAAATTGGATCCAGAAGCCTGACAGGGCTTGAAAAATGCTCAAAATGAAAGTGCTCGGAATGCGATGAAACCTGTGCCATTGCGTCCGTCTCATCTTCCTGATTCTGGTGGTATATTTACTTTGTCAAACAAAGTCCGTATGGAGAAGATATCGCATTCTGTCCGAAAAGTCAAATAGGCAAAAAAAAAATTACTGACTGTGCAGTCCATACAGTCCGTACGGACGCTGACGTGGTAGGTCTGTACAAGCGACATGTGGCAGGTTTGTACAGGTGACATGTGGAAGCCTTGCACAGTGACATGTGGCAGGCAGTTTTAGACATTTCGGCATACGGATGGACCTATTCGGAGGTGACACGTGTCACCACTGAAAGGGTGACACATGGCACGGGTGACGTCAGCAGCTGACGTGGCAGGATGACCGAGACAGTACGGTGATGATGTGGCAAGGTTGACTGGACCGTACAGAAGCTGATGCGGAAAATTGACGTGGCAGTACGGCTCTGGCACGTGGACCAATAGGCGACTGACATGTGGCATGTATTGATTGGTTTTTAAGGTGCCACGTGGCCCAGTCAAGGGCTGCCATGTGGCACCCCATGGTTGGATGTTAGTATATATGTTAAAATTATATATGGCATAGTTGGGGGTCGAACCCGCGACCTATTGAGCGGGTCAAGGACTAGAAGGGCTGGGCTAGCCACCCACCCCGCTGGTGGTTCTTATTACCCAAACGACCGAAATTGTATTTAAATTTGGTTAAGTGTTGAGTCGCAGGGGAAAGGGTCTGGGCTTCGCCCCAGCCCTCGGCACTATCATATGACCATTTCATACGACCACAAGCGCGGAGTTATGGCGTGGGGTTCAACCATAGCCCATCGTCTTGGTGTATACCATATGACCATTTCTATATGTGCGCGGGGTGTTTTAATATGGTTTGAATGGTTTAATTTTTGGGCCATGGCTATATGCCAATATTGTATGTGACCGGGAGCCAACGCCAACAAGAGGGGCCAGCGCTTAGCCCTTTGGGCTAGCGCTTGGCCTTATTAACACCATATGACCATTTCAAGAGGGGCGCACGCCCAGGAGAAGGGGCTTAAGCCCAATTTATAACTATATTATAGTTTAAAAAGTGGGTTTTTAACTGCATTTTGGGTTTTTAAATGTAATTAACCTATTTTTAATGTAATTAATCCATTTTTGGGAGTTATTGGGTAGTTTTGGAGCCTAACTTCTTGGAGGAAGTTGGAGATGAGAAACTATCTTCCCAGCTATATAACCAAGGCCATTTTGAGGCCATGGGGACATCTTTGAGGGAATTCATAGCATAATGATGCTGAGGAGAAGCCAAGCCAAAGCCATTTTGAGGCAGAGAAGCTGTTGAGGAGGAGACGTTGTCGGACCATTTCTGGGAGCTCCGAACATCCGTTTTGCGTGCCATTTTCTTTGCATGCTTCTAGAGATCTGGGCGAACATGACCAGATCAGTATTGTAGCCATTTGGCATTGCAGCGATGTACCTTTGAGCTTTCGAACAGAAATAAAGAAGCCTCCCCCACAGAAAAAAGGGCCCGGAGACGTAGGCAAAGTTGTGCCGAACTCCGTTATCAATCTGTGTGTTATGGTTTGCTGTCTATTATCGCATTTCAGATCTGCACATATGTATATGGCTGTCATAATTCCTCTTCTTTTCTCATTCTTCACTAAGTTTTCTCAAATGGTTAATTAACGCATGCAAAATTAAAACTCAACCATAAGTCATTAAAAGATTCGGTGGATCAACTTCTTTGTTGTATTTAACAACTCTTCTCATTTGCATGGTTTGATACTCTCATAATTCTTAAATATTGTATTGACTCAAGTAATTTGATCAAATATTAAGCATAGAAATATTATGTGACAATGCATTGTGTCAATCACAAGAGGCTTCTACGGAAACATAAATGAATTTCACACACAGTTTCAAACCAACATTCAATTCCATTCAATGTAGATAGAACATAGCAACACTAATTCACGATGTAGGAGTTGGGGCCCCGCCCAAGAAGTTTCATTCTCATCTTAACCTTACTAGGCGAACAATCACTTATTTCCCTCTCACTTCCTTGATTCCTTCACTTGAGAAGGAAACATACTATTGGTTGTCCATCCCCTGACTTCTATTTGAGCACTTTTACTTTATTAATGAAATTACCAAAATTCTTCTTTGCAAATATTTTGAAAAAAAAATGATATATGCTAGTTGAAGTCAAATAGGGCTCTGATATCAACCAAAAAATTAAAATTCAAGTTGACAGTACAATAAGTTTATTTCAACAACCCTCCATTGATTTCTCTGTAGCTTTTCGATGCTTCTCTTATGAAAACACATCCTGGAAAGTATAACTATGACTCACTTTCTCTATTCTTTGATTAAAGAGCCTGTAGAGCTGTCTAATTGACTTCATAGTTACTATTTCTCCTAAAGTCTTCACCTGAGTTCTAAAGGGCATAGCCAGGCCACCGGAAGTTTGGAATGGTCGTTCTTTTGAATTTGTTGGTGAATTAGAGGGTTGTTTCACCGAGACAAAAGCATGGTCAAATTGGCAAGATGCTATGGATGAGGGTTCTCCTTGGATGGTAGCATAGTAATGATAAACAAGTGAAATAATAGAGGAAAAAACAGAGGGAAACAAAAAATCATTCAATGAATACTCTGTTGCAAGAAGTTTAATACTTAAAATAATATTCAAGGCATTAAACAATGTATCAAAAAGACAATTACTCCCACGGGTTGCAATAAAAACAAATCTTCATCAAACCATTAATTGAGGCACCCCAGTCACCTGAAATGACCAATATCCCAATCTACCAAATCGACCTCCATATTATCGGATCGACAAAGATGAATATTATGGGATCAGAGATTTTTTTTGTGTGAGAATTGAATTGGAAAAAATTGTTACTTATTCTAGTTTTTTTAATCCCTTATCACATTAAGAATGAAAAATTATGCTAACCCACTGTTATCTACAAAATCCAATCATCAATAGTGTTTTTAAATCAACTATACAAAGTTATAGCTAAAAATCAAGTTATAGTTTATATAAACATTTTCTCACACCCTTTTTAATGATACAAACACAATACAAAACGAGTATGTGGATAAAATATTGGACTATAAAATGATGATTTGGCAACAATGGGGCTTGTTTGAGACCAATTCCCGCTTCCGAAAATTTCCCTCCCCTTTTCTATTTTCCCACTCTCTTTTATCCCCTTCTTTTCCCTCTTCTATACTTAACCGAATTCCCCTTTTTTTTTCCCCTCTACTTTCTCTTTCTGGTTACTTAGTCATTTTTTCAAAAATGTCTAAGTGCGTGGGTTGGCAGACTCATGGGTTCACATTTTCACTCATGCTTTTATATCACGACTCCGACCCACCGCTTCCCCATTCCATACTTAGCCACTTTTTCCATTGCGGGTTCCCGAGAAGGAGAGCTCTATATGGCACTTCCATTGTTCTGTGACCTACAAACAACACCCGGAGTTCCGTGATAAACAAATTGATAGTCAGACTCCCCCATCATGCTCTCTTTTGTGTTACACATTTTGCACTCAAAATTCCTGAGAAACACAATTTGACCATCAGGCCCTCATGTTTATGGATAAATCCGTAAGTGCGGACACAAACCGATCTCCCTAGATCCACCTGGATCTAGAACAAAACATGACAGAATAGGATGCTTTCCTTAAGTTTTAAATATTGAATTTACTAAGAGGCAAGAATAAGTAACATA
>ML793615.1:31452-86734 GCA_009831015.1 Picea engelmannii | reverse complement strand
GATGCCACCTCACCCAAGAAGCTTCTCCTTCTAGAAAATTCGAGAAACCGTACGTTTTTCCCACGTGCTGGAATTTCCGCACCCTAGCTATATAGCAACCTGAGGAAAGTCCACACCCTGGCTATATAGCAACCTGCGGGAATCTGTCATTTCCGCACCCTGCCTATATAGCAACCTGCGGAAATTTCTCTTTATAAGGTTTTTACATAGAAAAATGCAACTTCTTTTCTCAAAAAAAATTCTTCTTCCTTCTCTCTTCAGGAACTCAGGCCACTGTGACCCCTCTAAAGGCAATAGATAGGTTTACATCATTAAGGATCATAGGGATGACGAAAATAATGTGTAACACCTCATGTCTCCTGAGCATCCCTTGTCACCCTATTTTGAAGCTCGATCGACCGCTTTCCATACTTGGCCATTTCTTGGAATCTCTTTCATGGATCATCGGGTTGGTAGGTTCACGAAATATCCAATTCTTAATCATTGTTCCCCGTGCCCCTCACCTTCACACTTATTTCCAAGTATGCAATTAGTAAGATTTAATGATAACAACTCAACATGCAGAAACTGTAAATATTGTCATTAATGAGCGAAATGCTCGAGGACATAGTCACATTGACTATCCCTACAAAAATTGTCTAGAAACATCCAGAAAAGATCTTGCCAGGTAATGGGATATCCATTACAAATTTCAATATATTACCGAAAACGAGTGTTGGAAGTAGGCCAAAGAATAAATAAATGCTATTTTGGGAAGGAAGGCATTCACGAGGAAAATAAGCTAATCTTGTAATAAGCTAGATTTGATATACGACCTAATCTCACTGTTTCTAAGTAGATATTAGTATGATGAATGAATGAAGTTGGTTATATTCCATGCATAATCATGAATGAAATTATATTTCTTTAATAAGTTAAATAGAACTCTCAACGCACACTTCTCATATCTCCACTCAATCCTGGACTACAAACACTTGAGTATTGAAATCACCCATTAAGACTATCTTGGGTGAGACTGCACAGTGCACTCTGTGCGCTGTGTTTCCTTCTAGTTTACCAGGAGGGCCGATAGTTTTAGAGGATTTGTTGGAACCCCAATAGACATGAACCCTGGGTCAATCATGACTAGGATATAAACTCAAACGTATAAACTATAACCAACAAATGGTTATGTTGTCATCAGCTGGAATAGTATAGGATTGAATAGATGGGATCTATTGAAAATTTGTAAGATCTGCGGAAGGCGGGTCAAGAGAATACTGAATCGAACGATAGGAAGGTGAAAATAATGTGTCGCTAAAACGGGATGTTGAGACCATGTAATCCCACAAAATCAGAGATCAAAGGCTGGCTGAAGACAAAAGAACTGGAGTTTGCACAAAAAGATAACATAAACCCTAGAGTAACACCGCACAAATATCTTGAGAAATACGTGTTCACTGATCTACATGAAGTTTTTTCTGTGATTTTCCACACTTATTACAAGATTGGATATTGAGGTTGAAGGATAACCATGCAACAAACCAGATCAGACAGTTAGAGTGGACCTCAGTTTAGATTGAGCAGTTGCAACATGTGACCAAAAAATTCTCCCGCGCAATAGATTTTTGGCTCGATAGTATTGTAGAAGGATTTATAACAAAATTTGCAGTAGATACAACGAAGTCATACAATGCAGTGGATAAAGAGTTTCTACGCAGGCCTCGAGGAAGGTATATTAGATCGTTGTATACTTGTACTAAGATATTGTTATATAACAAAGATGTAATGACAATGGAGTCAAACATCTTAACTTCCCTGCGTGCATGGGGGAAGGGGGGAAGCATTGACAGAAAGAGGAGAAATGGAAGATGAAATGGATAAAGGAAATAAGGAGGAACCCTTGGACCCAATCATGATGGATGACGAACAGATCAAGAGGATCATGGCGACAGCTGGAAAGATGCGTAGTGGAGTACCCTACCAATACAAGGTGAATACAAAGAAGAGAGTCGTATCCACGAGGGAAGGCTTGGAGAGAGATGAAGAAGAGGTAGAGGTTCTCTGGGTCATGGAGAAAATTGAGGAAATCCTGTGCACAACATATGAAAGGAAGATGAGAGGTCCAAGAGTGGGAAGAGAAGGAAGCAATCCTATCCATATTAATGTCAGTGTGGAACCCATAAACCCATGTGCGACTAATACACAAAATAGAACACCACCGTTTAGACAACCGAATTTCGGGAGAAGAAAGACAACAGGAAGTACATATACACAAGGAAAAACAATCATAGGAGCCAGTTCGGGAAGCACTATTCAAGTATCTACACCGCGCCGAGGTATTAGTTCAACATTTAGGATGGGAGGACAACATCCCACCATCAGGTTACCAGAATTCAGAGTAGAAGCGTCAAAGGACCCGGAAAAACATTTGTTTATCTATGAAAGAATTTGGGAAGCAAACCAAATCACAGATGAAGATACTAAACTTGAAAATTTAGAAATTACACTAAGGGATCACGCACTGTATTGGTATATTATTTTAGCTACAAACAATCCACCAACGACAACTAGAACAATTGCGGACATCAAGAAATTATTGATAAATGAGTTTTAGAAGCCAAGTTTGAAGGATCAATACATGAATGAGATGATAGAGATTAGAAAAAAACCAGGAGAGTCTGTATGGGAGATGGACCATAGATTCAAGTGATTGAAAGGAAATTTGAAATATCTCATGACCGATATGCAGCATAGGCACCTATTCGTCAATTCACTACTTCCACACTTAAAATATCCATTGTGACAACAAAAGTTTCAGACATAGGTAGAGGCTCTGCAGGAAACCCTGCAACTGGAAGAAAACCAATATCAATAGATGGATCCAACCATCGAAGAGATAAAGGAGGATTTGAATAACTTAACGTTTCAGCTAAACCAGAACAAAAGAAAGGACAAATGAGAAGTTTTTTGGTGTACCACATGAAGGACAGAAGGACACCACAAGAACGAATATCCAACATTCACGCAGTACATGGAAGTCGGAAAGATAAATATGTTACCAACGGGAAGACTATGGTGCAAAATATGTAAGAAACCGAGCCACGATCCATATCATTGCCCAATGATGTAGAAATACGAGATAGTCCCAAAGAGTTCATATTGCAACTTTTGCGAGTTAGTGGGACATGATGAAAAAGATTGTAGAACTATGGATTTGATGCGAGAGATGACATCAAATACATATAGGGTGCAGGCAGAAATGATGACCGGGCAAGCCGCACCACAGTTTAACCAAGTTCCAACCCCATACAATATTTCACAGAAGCAGTATAATACTGCGCAACAACCATATAATACTGCGCAGCCATAGTATAACACAGCGCAACCTCACTACAATACCGTGCAGTACAATCAGGTGCCTCTGTATAACGCATCGAGAGGAGATCGATTTGTCTATAGAGGTGGAGGACGAGCAAGAGGAGGTTTTGGAAGAGGTAGGTGCCTCTGTATAACGCGTCGAGAGGAGATCGATTTGTCTATAGAGGTGGAGGACGAGCAAGAGGAGATGGTATGTCACAACTGTCAACAACTAGGACATTATGTAAGATCATTTCCACTTCCACCAACAACTTGTATGTATTGTCGTGCATCGAATCATGATACAGAAGAATGCCCTACATTACTCGAGAAGATCTAGGAAAAGAGAAATCAGAACAACCAAAATATTCAGTGGATTTCAGTGGAAGCGAGGGATGAAGGATGAAACATAAACATAGTTACGTGCAGAGGAGCTAAAATGGGAAATGATGTAGCTCAACCAGAGCCAGTACAACACCAGTGGGTGAAGAAGAATGTCGAACGAAGGATACAATTCAACATGTAGAACAAGAAGGAAACATTTAAGCAAGCCAGACAAGAATTCTTGAAGCAAGATGCCGCGTCGACTTCAACTGCGCAGTAGAGCAAGGAAGTGCTAGAGTATGAGATTCCTCCATCATTGGATCATATCAAGGAAATGCAGCCCCTGGGATAAGTAAGTGAAATCAAAATATTTTTTCAATCATGTCTAAAACTATTGAATGATCCATCCTCTATCAAAATATTGCAAAACATATTAGAAAAATGTAGCATAGAGACAGAAGGAAATCTGGAACAAAAAACAATCAATCACCTACATACAAAGAGAAGAACAAGTAGGGAGTTCAGGTTGAATTCCATCATTGGATACTTCAACATGGGAGATATCATACTGGATCTGGGATCTAAAGTCAATGTATTACCCAAGAAGACATGGCAATGTATGGGAGATCCCACATTAGGATATTCGCTTGTTCATCTTGTTGGCACAGGGGCAAACCCAGGGTTCAATGCTTCAACAACGTACCAACAAAACCCTAACTATCAGCCCTTTTAGAAACAAATATAAAGCATATGAAGTCTCACCTGAGTGTTATAGGAGAATCCTCCTACAGACAAGTAGATTTCCTCTTGGATACTAGACCCCTATGACCAAGACAAAAAAGTGTTATTGTGGACACTGACATTCCTTTTCATCAAGCTAAACTATTCAAAGAAGAAGAAGTAAGAAGGGTAAATACCTTTTACCGACATTTTTCCTTGCTCAATCTAGGATGATCTTGATCTGCATGTTCTTTAGAAGGTCCCGCAACACAATGAGAAACAACAATGAGACATACTTCCTACTCTACCATGATTAGATTCATAATGGATCTATAACAGAAACAAGTTCATGAAATGTACAAAAACTTTAAAGGAAACAGACCAAGCATAGATTTATATTAATGAAAACAAAGTGAAATGCTTATAGCCATAGATGTAGGTGCAACAACTTTACCAAGATCTCTTTGTCCAGACCCTTGCTCAAATAATCCACACATAGAATGATGATTCTTCAATGATATATCCCTTATGAGATCATAAGTTTGATGCCTTACAATGTCTCTATCTTCTTTTACCATGAGAAGGCCTCCTTATATAAGCTTGGAGATACCCAACCACCTTAGAGATTCTTGGGATAGGTTGAGGATATTTCTCCTTCAGTTGTGGATCCTCCCTAAGATCGAGCCTTGACCTCATATTCAAATCCAACAAACTTCATAGATGAGGGGTATTTTTTCCTGATTTTTCTCAACAGTCAAATATCTCTTGAAATAGCCCAACGCTCCCTCAAAAGGGTACATAGAGCATTGCAACTCTCCCCCAAATAAGGCTAGGGAGTGTTGGCACTCCCTGATAGTGGTTAGGGGAGCGCTACCCAAATGTTCCCTAAAAAAGCCCGTTGCTCCACCAAAATGGTGCACAGAGTGCTGGAACACTCCCCCAAAGAAGGATAGAGAGCGTTGGCACTCCCTAATAGTGGGTAGGGAAGTGTTGGCCTCCAAAATTGACTTTTAATTGGTTTTCTTCATGGAAAATTCTTTGTACTCTTCATCAGATGATTTCTCTTCCTAAAACCAATCTTAAGTGTCCCTGTGATGTCGTTAGAGACATGATATAGACGATATGGAAGTATGATGTTTACGACACTTGTGGTCAATATGAGACACTTACAACACTTGTAATGACAACACTTGTGACACTATTGAAGTGAGTAATTTTGATGTGTAACAGATTTCCCCCCAAAGTGTGAAGTTAGAAGACATAAATTGATGACTGGAGTACTTTGTAGACTTTTTCAAGCAAGGGTATGGACTCAGAGAACCTAGTAGAAGCTGCACACAACCATCAAACAAATATTATGATATGTTTCAAACCCAAGGCAGGCATACCTATGCTTGGGTGATAAATACTTGCAAGGTATGGCTGCCATAAAATACACTGTGGATCCATAATTATATTAACAAAGAGTATAGCCACCAAAGATACAATGTGGATCTATACTTCCATGACATTAACTGATCATAGCCATGAAGAATACACAGTGGATCTATGAGACGAAAAGACATATCCATGACCAATACAAAGTGGATCTATGTGACAGTATATGTGTCAACGTTCAAAAGAAACTCTATCGCAACCTAGGAAAAGTACATATAAGAGTGATGACTCAACCCAAGGTCTTCTTACCGATCCCGATGTAGTATGAATCTAACCATGTGAATAGATGTCCTAATGTCGAACATGTCAGAAACCACTTGATTATCGGTCAATGAGGTAAATCGTTAACAAGAGCGAGGGAAATCACCATTGATGTCAATGATTCCCTAGGTACTTTAGTACATTCTAATGAATGTGAATGGATGATCTGAATTCGAACATCTGTGTAATCATCCGATCAGAGGTCAATGATGTAATCCCACTGTCGGAAGCAAGGAGGTCTTCCATTGAGGTATGAAGGTCCCAAGGTACTAATTGGTTTCTAAGTCTAGTTCATGGATAATGTGCTAAAGTCGACAGGAATAGATTCATCGAAGGAGGGCCTGGTGTATCCCCCATCAATGACACAAAACTGAAACAGATATGTAATTGGTGGATCAAATGAACATGGACTGATACAAGTATTAAAAAAGGAATTTGTTATGTTTGACTCTTGAGGAAGATACTTCCCTTGAACACTAAGGCATGACAACAGAAAACTTGACATGGAACAAAACTTGATAATGCAGTGGATACTGTGACTTTTGTCAGGTGACCCAAAGGAGTAAGAAAACTCAGAGGATTGGTTCAGTGGATTAAAATGCATGCAAATACAAAGTGTTGTGTTCAAGGGCGACTGTAAGAGTTACTTGTAATGTTCTCAAAAACTGCTTGCCTTGCTTCCTTCAATTTTTTCCCCATCCAGATAGACGAGTACCTCTTTTTGATTTAACAAGCTCAAGGAGGGAAACACATGCTCAATATAACTCACCTTCAGTAAGTCCCTCTTCCTTTGTTTAACAAACTGGAAGAAGTAAGGGTTCGGTCCCGTATGGGCCCTTCAATGTATGATTGTTTAACGAGTCCAGAGAAGGTAAACTCGATGGTTTTTCATATTTAGAGAGTCTGAAAATGACTTAAAGATGACTCCAGTGTTGTCCTTTTTTGTAATGTTATTCTTGCGAGACCAAAAAAGAGATAAATTATCACTCAAAATATTTCCTTTCAAACCCTTTAACAAGTGGGAAAGGAAGCAAGATCGCTTGACAATCTTTTCATGTTTAGAGAGTCTGAAAAGAGCTTAAATATGACTCCAGAGGGTTCCTTTTTCGTGTGTCCATGCAAGTTTGAAAAAGAGATAAAAGTTTACTCGGTTGCATTATCATGTTTTTTTGAGCGTGAGAAGGAACTAAGACCATGTTCGTTATTGGTTTCATTTTTACACAAGCTTGAAACAAAATTAAAGTATGCTTGTAAATTTCCAATGTAAATTCCAAAGGTTGGGATACCCATGGATGGTTGGTACTCTACCCGCAGCTTGAAAACTAGTAGCATAACTCCAAAATGATAATCAAAGGCTGGAGACATGCCCCCCAAGCTTCAATTCATTCAACGACATTGAGGTTTTCACCAATTTTTGTACGAGATGGAGAAAAACGATACAGGTGGATGAAATGAAGGTTCGAATATGAGACCTAGTGAAAGACTTGACTTGGCATCTATGAGATCTAGTGAGAGACTTGACCCGACGGGAGAGGTGACTGTTTAATTTTTTAACGAGCTTGAAACAGAAAAAGAACTTTTCTCAAGGCTCTGAGTTCAATCCCCATATTTCTGTTTCATTTTTAACGAGCTTGCTATAGAGAGAAAAAATATGCTCGTAGCCTCTGTTTCATTTTTTAACGAGCTTGCCACAGAGAGGAAAACTCGGCTCATGACTTTTGTTTCATTTTTTAACGAGTTTTCCACATAGAAGATAAACTATGCTTGTGGACTCTTCTTGATCATGGACTCCAAGAGGATAACACTCTGGAAGGACACCATGTCAAGGGACAAAACTCGGTCATGGATTCCAAGAGATATTCACTGGATGGAAGAAGAATGCTTTGGAAGGAACACAAGTCGAGGGTCTCGTCAGGGCTAAGGAGATTAGGCTCCAGTATCCCTACCGAAGAGATCACCATGTCAACTACTGGATCCAAGTCATCAGAAGTTGAAGTCATGGAAGACAACGCCACATAATTGACCTATGGTAGAGGTGATATCGTCTACATATAAGACCCGTTTAGGGAGGTCATTGGGTTGATGGTCAAGTCAAGGTCAACGAACAAAATTTGATCAATAGTCACCATTCTTCCATCGTGAGGGAAATATATCACATGAAAGAGAGTGGACACAATAGATTTCATGGCATAGACATAATCTAGCCCAAGGAGTAAATTGAAATCCAAGGGGTCCTGGACTACCATAACATCAATAAATACAGTTTTCCCTCCCAAAGTTATGAGAAACTGAGGAAGGATACCTAAAGGGTGACTGGTTCTTCTTTTAAAATAGAATAGAGTCTAGGTAACTGACACAAACTGAGGATAACCCAAATATTTCCAAGCAATAGAGGACAAAATACCGACGGATGAACCTTCATCTATAAGCGCATGAGGAACATCCCAACCACAAACCTGTACTGTAATCTTGAAAGGAATGTGAGAGGGAAGACAAGGTCCAGTTATCACACCCCAATCAAAAAGGATGGCCTCATTACTTTGATGGGATTTTGTGGGAGAAGAAGGAATGCCCCCTAGCACAGTAGATTCTGTATCAACGAGAAAAACATGGGAAGAATTGGGTTTACTCTTTAGAGGGAGAGTAGGATCGATTGATAACGACATCAAATTGACCACTTGGGTTTCATTATCCAAGGGGAGAATGGGGCCAACAACTAGAAAAGGATCAATTTCTTGGGTTGCACTCTCTAACGGGAGAGCGAGATCAACCAAAGATAGGATCGGATCAACCACTTTGTCAATTGGTTCAACTAAGGACATGACCAGATTAATGACATGATCAGCCGGACTGACTGATGAAGGGACCGGAGCAACCATTTTGGCACTCGTCAGAGGAGGAGTGGGATTGACCACTTTGGCACTCTTCAGATGAAGGGTGGGATTGACCAATAATAGGACTGGATTAGTTACTTGGGTTTCACTTTTTAGATGAAAAGTGGGATTGATCGATGATGGAATTGGATCAGCTACTTTGGTTAGTGGTTCAATCGAGGACGAAACTAGATTGACCACCTGATCAACCGGACTGACCGAGGATGGAACCAGATTGGCCATTCTATCAACTAACGATGGGTTGGGGGAAATATTATGATAACCAGTTGGGAGTTGAAGCTCTTCCAAAAGAGAAGAAGCCTCATCCATATGAGGAAAAAGGTGAGAATAATGATCATCTTTGCATAACATACAAGGAAATTTGACAGTTGTCTTCTTCTTACAAACCTTAATTTCACTAGTTGACAGGGTGTCACCAGCATGTCGATCATGGGCTGATGACATAGAGGACCACATTTATAATACCTTGGGAAGACTAGGGAAATCCCTCAGAAAGTGGTCACCCTTACAAAGACTGTAAGGGAATTTGGGTTTCATATTCTTCATTTTAATCTTATCGACCTCATCAAAACTCCTAGTACAATTAATAGTAGTTGGTTGCTTGGATCCAACATCTAATGTAGTTGGAGGCTTGGTCCCTTTCTGGTTATTCTTCTTCTCTTTTCATTTCTTCTTCTTCTTATCAACCTGACTACTCACTTTAGAGCTTTCACTAGGCGAAGAAGAAGAAATGGAAGGAGACATGACGGGCGGAGAAGGAGAAAGGTCAACGTGAGGTTGACGTCTGGGTGGTTTACTGACATCTGAAGTATTAGGTGCAATTGAAGCATTGGGAGGATTCGAGATCACCGAAGTGGGGAATAACCAAACCGATAATCCGATGGTGAGTCTCGAAAGACTTAGTGTGGCAATGTGCGGAGGACCAAAGTTTCCAAATGAAGGAAAGGTGAAAGGTTCCCCGAGACAAGGGGTTCCTCCATTGGTACTCGCATGAGTTGATTCCATTAACACTGACTCGACCTAAGTTCCACTAAGTAAAACAAACAACACACACTATGAATCTAAAAGCAAACAATCAAACAAAACTTCCCACAATGAAACCACTAGTTCGTGATGAAATCCAACATCACGAGAACAAAGTAAGAAGGGGCTGAGATAGAGTGGGTGGAAAAGTTACGTTGACGACCTACTTAATGAATTTACACCTTGGTGAAATCTCCCGCACATAATCGTGGGTATACCCTCCAAGGAGCCTGAGTGAGTTTTGTCAACATTGATTCCAAGTACCGTGAAGACTTGCCCCTCCACAGTCACCTTATGTAAATAACCTAAAGAGATATGCCACTAAGGTTACCAACTACAACAATGATTCCTGGGGAAACATTCGACAGTCCGATCCATGCCCAATGGCAAGGTATATGGCCCGAAATCAACTTGAAAGGCTTCCACTCATCATTGTGGGTATTGTTGGCATATTTATTACGAAGAGAAGGCAGAGTATTTGTTTGTCATTGATGGAAAGCTTAGCCCGACGATGATGAACAAGAGAAAGTGGTTTACCAGCAGTGCAGTGATGGTGGCATGGAAAGATCATAAGCGTAAGCTCAGGAGGAGGAGAAATAGTGATTGTTGGATCACCCATCCTGAATTCCTGATGGTCGTTAGATCTGAATTAAGACAGGAGGAGCATGCAGAAGAGGAGAACAGATCTCAGGTGTCATATCCAAACGTGAAGACCGACCATCATTGGATCCAGAAGAAGGAGCACGATCTTTAAGTACAATATGAAGAGGGATTAAAAAGTCTCGAAAGTAGGAGGACCGTCAATCCAAGAAGGACATGTGGCGAAAGATCAGGGCACAAAAAAAAATTTGTTTCAGAGTTTCGCAGATCGAGAAATCCAAAAGGAGGAGGTGCTCTAACTCCTCAAACTTGCGATATGCAAAATTGTGATAAACATTCCTGACCGTTGGATGCAGACTACACATGGTGAGAGGTTAGATTTTCGCTGACTGGAAAATCAAAGGAAGGAGGAGCTCTATCCTTTGAAATCATGAAATTTGAAACTGTGGCTCAACCTGAGTCGTTGATCAAGGGAGAGCATGGACCGTTGATCTGGCTCCATTTCATAGTTTTGGATACCAAGATATGGAGGAGTCAAGGAAGCAACTCACGACAAAAACGCTAATATGTGAAATCGCGAAACACTCTCATGCTTAGTCCCTAGTCATAACTTATGGTCACATCGACGAAGGCTTAAGGGAAGGAGCTAATTTCTAAGCTCCATTTCGGGGATCACAACTTGGAGTCTCGAGACCCTTCATCATAGGAATGCTGAAATGAGAAATTGCGAAACGACTTTTGGCGTAGGCTGTGGTCACTATCGGTGGTCATGAGAGGGGAAGGAGCTAGAATAGCTAGGCTCCATATCGGGTACCGGGAGTCAAGGAGTCAAGGAGACTCACGACAGAATCCCCAAATTGTGAATCGTGAAAGCTCTTTATGGATAAGCGCTTGGTCATTGCTGTGGGCACATGAAGGAAGGAGCTTGCAAATTGAAAGGCTCCATTTCGTGATCGAGAGTTGGAAGTGTCAATGTGACTCACAACAAAATTCATGAAACATGAAAACAAGGTGCCTCTTGATTAGGCTTGTGTTCACAGCTAGTGGGCATATGGGATAAACACAAGATCCCGTGGATTTAATCCAATGGTGTTGGTTAATTGGAAATTGATCAAAGGGCTACTGTCTCACCTCATGGTTAATTATTTAGTTAGAAGAACTGAATCATAGTTCTTGGACGTTTGGCATTTCAGTTGCTGAGGTGTTTTTCTTGGATATTCGAGGTGTAACTGATTTTGGAGGAGAGCATAAGAGTGACATGCATCGACTGTGTAAGGTTGGATGTTTTGACTGAAAAATGAGTTGAACTGTATAAAGGTAAAATTACAGTAAGCGCAGTCTGAAGAAAAATCAGAGATGAGGAACAGAAGCTAAACAAAACATAAAAGGTGAAGAGAGAAGAATGTGCACATATCAAAGAGCATGATAAGGACAGAGAAAGAACAGATAGAAAGTGATAGAAAGTCAAACCAAGTATGAGCAGAGAAGAAGAATAGTGTAGCAGAGAAGAATTGCAGAATAGTGAAGAAGTGGTAAGAATTGATATATCTATATTGTTGGTTATTCAGTCATTTATATAAAATCAGGGAGGTAGGGTGGTGCTAGGGAGGACTGTGGTCCTCTGATATTCAAATTGGTTCTTGAATATTGGAAGTTGTATCTTCCATCTAGTTGTGGCTAGAAAAACAAGGTGGCAGGGTGGTGCTCGAGGAAAACACAAAGTTTTATGTATGCAAGTTGGTGCTTGTATAAGTCCAGTTGGTGCAGGAATATTTAGGGAGTTGATTCTTCCTTCTAGTGGGTGCTAGAGAAACTATAGAGTTGGTTCTCTCAACAAGTTGGTTCTTTTATAAGTGGAAGTAGGTGCTTCCATCCATTTGGTGTTGGAACACTCAGGGAGTTGATTCTTCCTTCTAGTGGGTGCTAGAGAAACCAGAGAGTTGGTGCTCTCAACAAGTTGGAGCTTGTAAAACAGAGGTAGTAGCCTCACATTGAGTTGGTGCTCAAAGATATATGATGTACAGAACTTAAAAGACTGCCTATCATTCGAAGAAGAAGAGGTTTTCTCCCTTTATGGGTTTCCTTGTGAAAATATGTCTCTGTGTATATCTTATGTGTGACTGATGTTCATTATTTATGTTGTTCATATCTTGTATAATATTGATGGTCACTTGAAAGAGATTAAAACAATATTTGAATAGTCATAAATTGATTAAGCACAGTAACAACTGATTCACCCCCCCTCTCAGTTGTCTTAGTAATTTCAACAATTGGTATTAGAGTGGGTTCCTTTTATTTAAAGGTAGATCTATAAGCTTAAACATGACAAGTCATGAAGGGACTTAAGCCAGTAAGACACCTCTATTTGATGGAACAAAATTTTCCTTCTGGAAGGTTAGAATGAGAACATACCTAATGGCTTTAGGTGTTGATGTTTGGGATGTAGTAGAGATCGGATACATAAAGCCTATTGTGCTAGCTTCCAAGGATGATAAGCTATAATTTAGCTTTAATGCTAAGGGAATGAATGCTATATTGAATGGACTTGTAGAAGCTGATTTTGTAAAGGTGATGCATCTTCAAACTGCCAAAGAAATGTGGGATAAACTTATTAACAATTATGAAGGAAATGAGAAAGTAAAAGATGCCAAACTTCAAACATATAGATTGAAGTTTGAACAACTAAAGATGAATGAAGACGAAACAGTCAACAAGTGTTTTTTAAGAGTTGAAGAGCTTGTGAATGCCATGAAGGGTCTTGGTGAGAAAATTGAAGAATCATTTTTAGTTCAAAAGATTTTAAGATCTCTACTTGATAAATTTAATCCAAAAGTCTCTGCAATAGAAGAACTAAATGATATTAAAACTCTGACCATTGATCAAATCCTAGGATCTCTAATTGCATATGAAATGAGAATTAGAAAAGATAAATCCATTACTAGAGAAGCATCTTTTAAAGCAAACAAGAATACTGATTCAAAATTAGATGATATTGAGGCAAAATTTGTGAGAAGGTTAAAGAAAGGATCAGGAAAATATCAAGGCAAGCTCCCTTTCAAATGTTTTAATTGTGGTAAGATAGGTCATTTTGAATCTAAGTTTCCTCACCAGAAAAAGGATCATAACTCTGATGATGAAAAGAAATACAAATTTAAGAAATATAGTAAAAATAAAAGTTTGTGTGAAAACAATGACAACTCCTTAGAAGACATAGATAGTGATTCATCCTGTGAAGACAAAGTGAATGATTTTATGCTTATGGCTATGGGATATCTTGGTGTTGAACATTAAAGAGGTGAAATGGATGATGAAGAAGATGTGGTGGATATGGAAGGTGAATTTATCAGTGCTTTGGAAGAAATTGACAGACTCAGATGTAAGAAGAGAAAACAAAAACAATTGTTGATGCAGTTTAAAATGAATGATAAAAAACCTAATGAAGACTTTGTTCTACTAAACATGGAGTTAGAAGAGGCAAATAAAATAGAAGACATTATGAAACAACAATTATTATAGAAGAAATCAAGGTGTGAAGCCTTACAAGAAGAGATAATAAAAACCAGAAAATAAATGGAGAAGTTTAAGGCATTGTATCACCAAAATATGTAAAGTATGAAAGCCTCTGAAGAATTAGCTTCCATTCTAAATCAGCAAAGGAATCCAAAGTTGAAAGATGGATTGGGCTATGAAGAAGGATCAAGTAGTGATCATCCAAGTAATACAAAACCCATCAAGTTTGTCTAATCTAAAATCATTGACAACAACCACTCTGCAGAAACAAAGAAAGAAAATCAGCCACCAAGAAGGAATGAAAGAAAAAGTACCAGAACCGAATATGTAGATCAGAGAAACTATCAGCATGAAAGAAATTGACCCACTCAAAGAAGACAGTCTTTTACCAGGTACAAAGGTTTTTTCTATGGATATTTTTTTTTCTGTTCTAACTTTGGTCACAAAGCTATAAATTTCTCTTTAGGATTTAGATATGAACAATAAAGTTTTTCAAAGAATAATTATCTGTCGCCACAAAGATTGAGACAGCCAAGCAACAAGCAATCATAGATTATAAGTCATGTGATGACTGGGAGAAGGACACATGTGAAACATAACAACAATTATGAGCATAAAAATTGTTATGATTTGTTATTCAGTGAACCAGAATGTTACAACTTCCATAATTATGGACATAAAGCTGTAGACTGTCACTTAAGGAACTATAAGCCAGATCTGAATCCTGCTGCTGAAAATTTCAAGGTTTGCAAGAAGAAAGAAGATGACAAGTGTGGACTAGTGTTATAAGACCAAAGAAAAAATAATCCCTAGTATATTGATAGTGGATGTTCCAAACATATGACTGGAGACAAAAGTAAGTTTCTAACTCTAAGTGAAAACAAATCAAGAAATGTAACTTTTGGAAACGATGCACCAGAAAAAATAAAAGGTAAAGGAATGGTAAGTCTGAGTAATGGAAAAGGAAAAGATCAAGATATGTTATTTGTAGATGGTCTGAAACATAATATTCTTAGTTTCATTCAATTCTGTGACTGAGGATGTGAAGTGGTTTTTACTTCTAAAGATTGTAAAATAAAGTCTGTGAATTCAAGGCAGTTGGTTGCAAAAGGGATAAGAACAGAAAACAATGTATATGTGTTAAAAGAAGAAAAAGAAGAATGCCACTTAAGAAAGTATGATGAAAGCTGGCTATGGCATAGGAGACTTGGACATCTAAATTTTGATCATATAATCAAACCTAGAAACACTGGGGCAGTAAAGGATCTTCCAAAGATATCAAAGCCATATGATTCTGTTTGTAAACCGTGCGAGATAGGAAATCTTACTCGAACACAGTTCAAATCTAAAAACTTCCCTTCAACGGAAAAACCTCTCTAGTTAGTACATATGGATTTATGCGGACCATAAAGGAAAGAAGGTACAGGAAAATAAAACTATTTTATGTTGATTATTGATAATTATTCTAGACTAACATGGGTTGCCTTTTTGAAGGAAAAATCTGAAGCATTTGAAAAATTCAAAGTGTTTAAATCTCTAACTGAGAATCAAATAGGAAAAAGGTTGAAAGCAGTAAGTTTTGATAGAGGATGAGAGTTTATCTCATGGAACTTCAAAGAGTTATGTGATAAACATGGGATCAAAAGAGAGTACACAATCCCAAAGTCTCCACAGCAAAATGGAGTTGTTGAGAGGTAGAATAGATCAGTACAACAAATGGAAAGATCAATGATGAATTAAAGGAATATACCTCAGACATATTGGGTGGAAGCAATCCATACAGTTGTTCACATTCTTAACAAATATCATCTTAGGCCACATAGTGACAAGACGCCTTATGAACTATGGTTTGGAAGACCTGTTTCAATCAATCATTTTAAAGTCTTTGGGAGTAAATGTTATATCAATAATAATGATGAAAATATTAGCAAATATGATGACAGGGATGATGAAGGTATATTCTTAGGTTATGCTACAAACAATAAAGAATACAGATGATACAATAAGAGGTTGCATAAATTGGTTGATTGTATCGACATAAAGGTTGATGAAGAAGTCCCAGTTAGAAATGTAAGTAGGATTGAACCAAGCACAAAAGATATAGTTGAAGATGAAGATGAACAGTTCCAAGGATAAGAAAGGGAAGAATTTGAATAAGATGAATTTACGAATACTCGGGCTAACAAAAATCAACAGAAAGAAACAAAACTACCTCTTAGAATTGTTAGAAAGAATCATCTTGAAATTCAGATAATTGGAGATATAAATAAAGGAGTTCAGACAAGAAGGAAATTTATTAAAGACTCAGAACAATCTCATGTTTCCTTTTTATCTATGATTGAACCTAAAAAATTTTATGAAGCCAGCCAGCATGATGATTGGATTAGAGCTATGAATGAAGAGCTTGATAAGATTGAGAAGAATAATACTTGGGAGCTTGTTCCTAGACCTGAAGATAAGAATGTAATAGTCTCCAAATGGGTGTTCAAGAATAAAATGAATGAAAAAGGACAAGTTGTTAGGAATAAATCCAGATTGGTCTGTAAAGGGTATGCACAAGTTGAAGGTCAGGATTTTGATGAAACTTTTGCACCAGTGGCAAGATTGGAAGCCATTAGAATGTTTCTTGCATATTCATGTCATAAGAACTTTAAAGTGTATCATATGGATGTTAAGTCAACATTTCTTAATGGAGATCTAGAGGAAGAAGTATGTATGGAGCAACCTAAAGGATTCTCATTGACAAATAATCTTGATTATGTTTGCAAGTTGAAGAAGGCCTTATATGGACTGAAACAAGCACCATGAGCTTAGTATTATAGACTAGACAAATTTTTACAAGACAAAGGATTCAAGAAAGGTATTGTTGACAACAATCTCTACATTAAGTCTGAAGGTGATAATTTACTAGTTGTTTTGGTTTATGTAGATGATATTATTTTTTGTTGTACTAATGAATCCTCTATCTAGTGGTTTTCTAACTCTATGCAAATAGATTTTTATATGTCCATGATAGGAGAACTGTCATACTTTCTTGGTTTACAAGTTAATCAAACTTCTGCAGGAATATTTATCTCACAAAAAAAATATTTCAAAGAGATGTTGAAGAAATTTCAGATGGAAGATTCTTCTCCTATTAGTACACCTATGGTGGTTGGTTGAAATCTCAGTAAAGATGATATTTCACTTGATGTTGATCAAAGGACATATCGCTCAATGATAGGTAGTCTTCTGTACATTACATCATCTTGTCCTGATATAATGCAAGATGTTGGAATGGTAGGTCGTTATCAATATGCTCCTAAACAAAGTCATTTGGTAGTTGTAACAAGGATATTCAAATACTTGAAAGGAATAATGACTTATGGTCTGTGGTATCCCAGAAATCAGAATTTGCAGTTAACTACTTATTCAGATGAAGATTGGGCAAATTGTGTGGATGAGAGAAAGAGCACCAGTGGAGGTGCATTCTTCTTGGGTGACTCATTGGTAGCATGGATTAGTAAGAAGCAGGGATCTATTTCCTTATCAACTACAGAGGCAGAGTACATTGCTGCTACCACTTGCTGCACTCATATTTTATGGATGATCCAAACTCTTGCAGATTTGAAGGTAAAATTTACCGATCCAATTACAATTCACTGTGATAACACCAGTGCCATTAGTGTCTCCAAGAATTATTTTCTTCATTCCAAGACGAAGAATATCCCAATAAAATACCATTTTCTCAGAGAAAAAGTTACAAACAGAGTTGTTCAACTGAATTATATTCCTTCCACAGAACACATAGATGATATCTTTACTAAACCGTTACCATCGACCCATTTTGGATATCTTCATCATAAGTTGGGGGTTATAACTTATTTCGTCTAATCTGTTTGCCTGGTCAGGGGGAGTACTTATTGAATATTTTTTGTATTTCTAAGATGTTCATAGTTGACAAGGGGAGTATGTACTGCAACAGCTCAAGGGAAGCATGTTTCTTCTTTGACATTGATGTCAAAGGGGGAGAAAGTGTGGTAATGGTAAGGATGCTATAGTGGTATGGTTGTATGTCTAGGAAGACTAGTGTTTAGGTTCTTCAAGGTTTCCATCAATGCCAAAGGGGGATATTTTTGGCATATTTATTACGGATAGAAGGCAGATTATTTGTTTGCCATTGATGGCAAGTTCAACCCGACAATGACGAACAAGAGAAAGTGGCAAGACCAATAGCACAACGATGATGGCATGGAAATATCAGAAGCATAAGATTAGGAGGAGGAGAAACAATGATCGTTGGATCACCAACCCCGAATTCCCGATGGTCGTCAGATCTGAATTAAGACAGGAGGAGTGTGCAGAAGAGGAGAATAGATCGTAGGCATCAAATCTGAACACAAAGATCGACCATCGTCATATCCATAAGAAGGACCATGATATTTACGTACAATATGAAGCAGGATTACAAAGTCTCGAAAGCAGGAGGATCGTTGATCCAAGAAGGACACGTGGTGAAAGATTAGGGCACGACAAAAACTTTGTTTTGGAGTTTCGCAAATCGGGAAATCCAAAAGGAGGAGGTGCTCTAACTCCTCAAATTTGTGATATGAGAAATTGCGATAAACATTCCCGACCATTGGATGCAGACTACACGTGGTGAGAGGTCATATTTTTGCTGACTGGAAAGTCAAAGGAAGGAGGAGCTCTATCCTTTGAAATCGTGAAACATGAAACCACGATTCAATCTAAGTCATTGATCAAGGGAGAGCGTGGACCATTGATCTAGCTCCATTTCATAGTTTCGGATACCGAGAGTTGGAGGAGTCAAGGAAGCAACTCACGACAGAAATGCTAATATGTGAAATCGCGAAACACTCTCATGCTTAGCCCCTGGTCATAACTTATGGTCATATCGATGAAGTATTAAGGGAAGGATCTAATTGATAAGCTCCATTTTAGGGATCACAACTTGGAGTGTTGAGACCCTTCATCACAGGAATGTCGAAATGCAAAATTGTCAAACGCCTTTTGGCGTAGGCTATGGTCACCACCAGTGGTCATGAGAGGGAAAGGAGCTAGCGTAGCTAGGCTCCATTTTGGGTACCGGGAGTTAAGGAGTCAAGGAGACTCATGGAAGAATCCCTGAATCGAGAATCGTGAAAGCTATTTATGGATAAGCGCTTCGTCATCATCGTGGGCACGTGAAGGAAGGAGGTTGCAAGTTGCAAGGCTCCATTTCATGATCGATAATTGGAAGAGTCAATGTGACTCACAACAAAATTTGAGAAACGCGAAACTGAAGTGCCTCTTGATTAGGCCCATGGTCATGGCCAGTGGGCATATGGGATAAACGCAAGATCCTACAGATTTAATCCAATGGCACTGGTTAATTGGAATTTGATCGAAGGGCTACTGTCTGACCTCACGATTAATTATTCAGTTAGCAGAACTGAATCATAGTTCTTGGACATTTGGCATTTAAGTTGCTGAGGCATTTTTCTTGCAAATTCAAGGTGTAACTGATTTTAGCATAAGAGTGACATGCAACGACTATGTAAGGTTGGTTGTTTTGACTGAAAAATGAATTGAACTGTAGAAAGGTAAAATTACAGTATGCGCAGTGTGAAGAAAGCTCAGAGATGAAGAAGAGAAGTTGAACACAACTGAAAAGGTGAAGAGAGAAGAATGTGCACATATCAAAGAGCATGAGAAGGATAGAGAAAGAACAAACAAAGTGACGAAAAGTCAAACCAAGTATGAACATAGTAGAAGAATAGTGTAGCAGAGAAGAATTGCATAATAGTGAAGAAGTGGTAAGAATTGATATATTTGTATTGTTGGTTATTTAGTCATTTATATAAAATCGGGGAGGCAGGGTGGTGCTAGGGAGGACTATGGTTCTCTGATATTCAAGTTGGTGCTTGAATATTGGAAGTTGTATCTTCCATCTAGTTGTGGCTAGAAAAGGAAGGTGGTAGGGTGGTGCTCGGGGAAAACACAGAGTTTTATGTATTCAAGTTGGTGCTTGTATAAGTCTAGTTGGTGCTGGAACATTTAGGGATTTGATGCTTCCTTCTAGTGGGTGCTATAAAAACCAGAGAGTTGGTGCTCTCAACAAGTTGGTGCTTGTATAAGTGGAAGTAGGTGCTTCCATCCAGTTGGTGTTTGAACACTCAGGGAGTTGATGCTTCCTTCTAGTGGGTGCTAGAGAAACCAGAGAGTTGGTGCTCTCAACAAGTTGGAGCTTGTAAAATAGAGGTAGTAGCCTCACATTGAGTTGGTTCTCAAAGATAGATGATGTACAAAACTTAAAAGACTTCCTATCATTCGAAGAAGAAGAGGTTTTTTCCCTTAATGGGTTTCCTCGTGAAAATATGTTTCTGTGTATATCTTATGTGTGACTAATGTTCATTATTTATGTTGTTCATATCTTGTATAATATTGATGGTCACTTGAAAGAGATTAAAAAATTATTTGAATAGTCATAAATTGTTTAAGCACAGTAACAACTGATTCACCCCCCCCTCTCAGTTTTCTTAGTAATTTCAATAGGTATACCTTCAAGCGACCCCCATAATACGCACAATCTCTACACCAAGACCAACAAAGCAAGGTGAGTAACTCTTCCAGTCTTAATGTGACCTTAGGTTTGACCCTTGTGTGAGAAGGGCTTCCCAGGAAAAAATGTAGCAATTGGATTTCATCGCTCCCTAACACAAGATTCTATGTTTGTTTGCATCTTTGGAAAGTTATCTTTCACACCTATTCCAAAGCCCTACAACTAATCTGATGTAGGTTTTTTACCAGAAAATATAAAAATGTCTAATCAATTTTTAGTTTAGCACTTTATTTTGAAGGCTATTGTTTACTTAGAGGTGTATGAGAGTGAAAATTGATGATATCATGACTCAATTCCCAAAACATGCATAATAAATGATAAATATTATTTTCTTTCAATGAATGTCTATTTAAGGGAAGGAGAAGGATTTTCCTTTCACTTTCAAACACTAAGATGCAATGACCTCATGCAATAGTCCTCAATCAAAAATCCGATACAATGCTAAAATGTTTATATGTGACTGATAATCAGTTTGATGTAAAGCTTCCTATGTTAATCAAACTTCAAGATCTGTGAGATTTAAACAACCTTGAAGCAAAATTCACATAAACAAAAACACACCTCATTGTGATCAAACAAGAAAAAAAAAAAAAATCTAGACAAGAGGAAATGCTTGGAGAAAAGACTTCAAAGATCAAAATGAAATAGTGAACAGATCTTTGAATTTCCTTACAACAGCTTTCAGTCAATCAGATAAGTGAGAAAGCAGTAGATCGACTCCAAATCTCATGGAAGAAGAGTGACTCAAAGAAAGGAAAATAGATGACAAAAAGCCCAAAAAAACATCATTAATCCTTATAAATCAAATAATTGGAGGCTAAACAAGGACACACTAAGATAGCATAAACCATGAGCAGATGAATCAGCAAAAAGAAGACTGAGAAAAACTACTCCCAAGAAGATTTTTGCAGAAAAAGGGGTAGCGCTCTGGTGTCAAGGGTACTAGAGCATTGCAACGCTCTATGGGAGCCTGCAAGGGAGTGCCAACGCTATAGTGATAAAGGTAGGGAAGCGTTGGCCTCTCAAAACTCAAAATTTTGCCTAGAAATAAAATAAAAAAAACTCAGGAAAAATGCAAAAATTCAGTGTGTAAGATGAATCCAAGAGCCAACAACACATCTAAGGATCAGAGACACATCATGCATAAAATTTTAAATATGAGCAAAGTCTAAAACAAGACCTAGGAAAGGAACCAAAAATCAAAGTTCCTCCCGAGTGGAGTCACCAATTTCTGTTACAGGAGAATCCCCCTAGGGACAAGTGGATTTCCTCTTGGATACTAGACTCCTATGACCAAGACAGAAAAGTGTCATTGTGGACACTGGCTTTCTTTTTCATGAAGATAAACTATTCAAAGAAGAAGAAGGAAAAAGTGTAAATACCTTTTACCGACATTTTTTCTTTCTCGATCTAGGCTGATCTTGATCTCCATGTTCTTCAGAAGGTCCTGCAACACAATGAGCAACAACAACGATACATACTTCCTACTCTACCATGATTAGATTCATAGTGGATCTATAATAGAAACAAGTTCATGAAATGTACACAAAATTTAAAGGAAACATGCCAAGCATAGATTTATATTAATGAAAACAAAGTGAAATGATTATAGACATAGATGTAGGTGCAACAGCTTCACCAAGATTTCTTTGTCCAAACCCTTTCTCAAATAATCCACACACAGAATGATGATGCTTCAATGATATCTCCCTTATGATATCATAAGTTTGATTCCTTACAATGTCTCTATCTTATTTTACCATGAGAAGGCCTCCTTATATAAGCTTGGAGAGACCCAACCACCTTAGATATTCTTGGGATAGGTTGAGGATATTTCTCCTTTAGTTTTGGATCCTCCCTAAGATTGAGCCTTGACCTCAGATTCGAATTTAACAAACTAAAGAGATGAGGGGGATTTTTCCCTGATTTTTCTCAACAATCAAAGATCTCTTGAAAAAGCCTAATGCTCCCTCAAAAGGGTACACAGATCATTGCAACGCTCCCCCAAAGAAGGCTAGGGAGCGTTGGCACTCCTTGATAGTGTTTAGGGGAGCGCTGTCCAAATTTTCCCTAAAAAATCCCAGCGCTCCCCCAAAAGGGTGCACAGAATGCTAGAACGCTCCCCCAAAGAAGGGTAGAGAGCATTGGCACTCCCTGATAGTGGGTAGGGGAGCAATGGCCTCCAAAATTGACTTTTAAGTGGTTTTCTTCATGGAAAATTATTTGTACTCTTCATCAGATGATTTATCTTCCTAAAACCAGTCTTAAGTGTGCCTGTGATGTCATTAGAGACACGACATAGGCGAGATGGCAGTATGATGTTTGCGACACTTGCAACACTTGTGGTCAAGATGAGACACTTACAAAACTTGTAATGATGACACTTGTGACACTATTGAAGTGAGTGATTTTGATGTGTAACATCGAGGTAGAGGCAGGGGGGTTGTAGGACTCAGGTGTCTACAACCAGGATGGGACACAGATATGTGATTACTACACTTAGCAGAGCACTTAGACAACAATATTCATTAGTTCTTGAATATCACTCACATCACAGATCAAACCCTTATTACAGATGAACGTAGTAACTGTAAATATCACACACTCTCAATCACTTAGCACATATCATTAGCTTAGATATAACATTCATTTATCTCTAATACCATTAAGCACTAAGAAACAAAATCAAATGCATTCATCATACATTATAATAACAACACTAAGAATATAAACAACATAAATCCTATCGCATAAAGCATATCAAGACACATGATATACGTAGTTCACCCCAGTGTGGGGCTACATCCACCAACGACTTCTTATTCATTATTAGGCTTCAATATTCTTACATTCATCTGCTCCTATGCACAAAGCCACAGAGCCAAACTCCATAGAGGACAGGAGATTTGTGCACTACGCACCAAGTCCTCCTTCCCAAAATCAGGTCAAGGCATAGAGCCAACTCCTCTTTCAAGCACAGAGACTTACATACAAAGTCTATGCACAAAGAAACCTAACAATACTTGCACTTAGCTTCGCAAGTATTAGCATACTCTTGCACAAATCCAACTAGTCATGCACTAAGCCAATCAATAACTCCTACAACATATTGTGCACATAACCAACCACACAATAGTACTTCTTACATCACTTAGCTACTTATTTATACATTTACAAAAATGCTTAATAATGGGTAAACCCATGGGTCGACATCCCATAACCCATTACATAAACCCTAGTAAACCCTTTGATGGGTCCACAAGTCTGCAAAAAAAGTGATATCCCACGATCTCAACTATGCCTGGGCACTCTATATATCTTCGACCAATCTGTTGAAGTCCAAAAAGTGGTCAAACACGACCAATGTTTCCTCAATACTTGGTCAAGGGCCAACAGGCCCCCAACACTCACCTATGACTCATATTGAGTCACTCATATCTAGGCAATGCTGCTTCAAAGGCCTCAAGCTTAGCTCGAGTTGCTTCAACTTCTGTCTTCAGTAGAGCCTCCTGCTCAACAAAATATTGAATCACTTTCTCTGTAACAGGCCCTTCCAGGCTTTGTTCCACTGTCGCAACCACTTGGTCTGCAAGCCTTATCCTTCAATCTCTTCAAAAATTGGCTAGGCTTTGTCCTACACCAGTTGTAGCCTCTGTGTAACTTCCATGACTCTCCTTTGGATGGAAGTTACCTATTGTTGGACTGCGCATTGTTCCTATGATCTCTTCATTTGCTCAACTTCAATGAGTAGCTTCATCTGTGCCTACATGGTGGATGTCTGTTGCTATGCCTCCTGGAGTTGTGCTTCCAATTTCTTCAACTCTGGGTCTTTTGCGAGGCGTTCATAGGTCTGCGCACTTCAATTAATCAATTTATTACATTCTAAGGTGAGGGTCCTGATCCTTCCAACTACACTCTTGGCAAATTCCTCCCTCTCATCAGGCACTTCTTGCGGAATGCTCAACACTGCTTGGAGCTCTAACTCTGTTACTCTTACTTGAAGCTGTTGAATGGCCTTAGCGAGCTTCCCCACTTGAATATTGGCTAAATCTTGTTCCTCTTGTGCCAAGCCTGGCATAGAGATAAGTGATTTAGTCACCTCTTCTTTGACCGTAGTCTTCTCTATGAGCAACTGGTATTTTTCTTTTTGCATCATTGCTTTGTCCTCCTTGAACATCGCCTGAAGTTCATCTTTCTTCTTCTCGTAGGCAGTTACGAAAGATTGCGCAACTCGTAGTTTCTCTAAGACCTCTATTTCTTTCTTCAAGGCTTTTGTAGCCTTCTCCTTTTCTTCCTGGACATGCTAAAGTCGAGCCTCTATTGCATCTTCTAGTCTTCATAAGTGGGCGGGATCATCCCCTAATTCTGTAATCTTTGACGGAGAAGGCGCAGTGGATACTGCACGGTTCGAATGGATATCTTGTTGTATCTCCTTCAGATCCTTCTCGATTCTTTCATACAGTGTCTCTTGCTTCACTCCATGTCTCTGCAAGATATCCTCTGAAGCATCCTCCACGGCTGCGATGATTTTACCGGCATCGTCCTCTGTGAGAACATTCTTCGATTGGGGTTTATTGGTGCGGGTCTTCTGTCTTGCTGAAGGTTTCTCTGGAAAATCCTTTCTTTTCTACAAATCCTTTGTTCCAATAAGGGGATCCTGAGGTAGTGTAACTCTACCTTATTCTTGTGTTTCTGCGTCATCCCTTCCTCCTTGTCCATTACCTTGGTCTTATCCTCCTCCTCCTAGCTAGTCAGTTCCATCTTTTTGAGAGGTGTTGTTCTCTTCATCGATCTCTATGCTTTGGACTTCTTTATTTTTCTTGTTTTTCTTCATGCTGCTTTGTCCCTCATGCTCGACCCTAGTGACCAAGGGACTTCCGATGATGTCAGGGTGAGAGAGTTTTGTATCTTCCACCGGTACAAGGAACTCTGCTATACATTCTTTGGTGATTTCCTCCATCTTTTCATTGGTCAACTTATAGTAAGACTATAGCTCCTCCTTACTTTCATCCCTGCGCGCAGTGATGTATATAAAGTGGCGATCTATGTGGAACTTTGTGAGTGTTCTGTACTGGTGAAATGTGTTCGGTTTCATGCACGGAAATACCTCAATAACAAGCTTCAGTTGCTGGTAGTAGGCATGGAAGATAGCGTTCGACTTCCATTGCTTCGACATACCATTTGTATACCACAAGGTGGATAACCTTGTGGCCAACGGCTCTGATGGCTCAACTTCTGGAAATGTTTCTCCTTCCAGCATTTTCTAAGTGACAAATTTGATCAATACTTGTAACCAACTGAAATGAAATTCATACCCCTAATCCTACGCTTTGCGGTAGTCCATCTTGAGCTCATTGACGAGGTAAATCACCTAGTTCATTTGCATTCCCTCTATGCATTTCCCT
The DNA here is from genome assembly GCA_009831015.1 of Picea engelmannii. NCBI lineage: Eukaryota > Viridiplantae > Streptophyta > Pinopsida > Pinales > Pinaceae > Picea > Picea engelmannii. Next base: position 60,620 of record ML793615.1, on the reverse strand, counting down.
GTAAGGTCTACTACGAATCCAATGACCTGTGTCGTATGGTTATTTATGATGATCTTGTCAGCTATAAGCTGGCAAGATAGGCACACTGCTCCATCCTGGATGTTGGCCACCTTGTAGCCTTGCTTTCCCTTTTTTACATCGCCATAATCCTCCTTTATGCATTGTTCTAGGGAGAGATCTGAAGTCTTCTGTAGGTAGAATTGTTGAGGGTACGGTCCTGCATGATCAGTCCTATGATTAGGTGGATCAGCACTGGATCCACAGTGATGTGCTTGCCGAGCCATAGATATCCTTTGTGATAGCATGATAGGAGGAGTTTAACATAATCGTTAACCTCCTAATGTTGGCCAAAGTGAGGGATATTCATCACATTCAGTATCGTTAACTGAGCGAGCTCCTTAATACATGGCTGGGAGACTATGCACAGCTTCTTCCCGGTCGTATTCATCAAATACCTATGTGGTGTGAGCATCACGTAGTTCTTCCTGTCTCCAAGGTTAAAGTCATTTTTCTTCAAATCTGGGATCTGTACTAACTCGGGTCCAACAATGCATATCCAGTTCAGGATGTACACAGTGATCAACATGTACTCGAAGTCACGTGGTATATTATCACGGGTAACTGCACCATCCAAGGGTGGTATGTAATCTGGCAAGACCAACAAGATCTTCTTTGCATTAGCCAGATCATCGTGGTGCTTGCTTCGCTTCTCAATAGTACAACTAGAATGACATCCAGTTGAGGGGGATGCTTGTAGTCCTCTAGTCGATGATGCTTGTATTCCTACAGACATAACTCTCTCAACCATGAGTTCCATGAGAATCTCCTCCGCAGACTTCTCTAACGTGCTAGGTTTGCCCGAAATTCACACTTGTAACCAAATAGATCAGGTAGGAAAATGGACAAGCGAGGTAATCAAATGGGTGGCTAGGTCTCGAAATCACAGTGCGATATAAAATCGATTCTCTATTAGCTTGGATAATCATGGGTGGAAAAAAGTGGTCTTGGTGCAGCGTCCGATGGGTTAAATAGGAAAGTGTCGTAACGAATTCCTCCAATGGCTAGGAATGCATCCATAAATGCGAATCCGTCTGTTATGGACTAGTCTCAATGGTCCAACGACAGTCTTTCCATCAATAGCTATGTTTCTATCCATTCTGGAGCGTCAATCTAACGGTCAGGGTGCCTCCAACGGTCATATAGCTTCGTCGTGGCGAAGTCCCATTCTGCATGGTTCTGCTATTTCGGTGAGGTTCATGGCTTGCAAGCCTGCCTCCTGCAAAGTCTTCTCTATAACTTTCGGTAGTTTTTATAACTAGGCTTTCTTCTTAATAATCTTTCTTGCCTTATTTCTTGTGATCTAAGTCTCTGGATTCCTCTTTCCATTCTTATTCTTATCTTCCCTTAGCATAGTAGCTTCGCATTGCTGATGTGCTCTTATAGATTCTAAGGTTAATGTCCCTTCTCTTACTATTTCTGGGGTGGATATACTTCTTTCTTACATGGACAAGTTCTTCAATCCTTCCTGCGTTCTTTCAACTTCAACAACTAATTCTCTTGCCCTCTGTTTCTTCGACTTATCCTCTTTTTCTTCCATTAGTCGCTCTATTTTTCTGGTTATGATATCCCTTAGCTCTTGATTTTTTTGTTTTGTATCTTCCTCCTCTACTTTCCTTTTGATCTGGTCCTTCTCAATCCAAGTCTTTCCTAACAAAAGTGGAAAAGGGGTGTTGTTTTCAACAAATTTAATGACTTCAAATTCTTCTTCGGTCAATGTTTCATGAGAAATCATAGGTATATTAGTAACTCTTCCACACATGGTTATCATCTTTCCTTTAAACAATCCTATCCTTCCCAATGAAGGTATCATAGCAGTCTTTCCCAAAATTTCCCAAGCGCTTTCTGGCATAATATTCACGTGTGTTTCTTCATCCAGTATACAATCTATGTCGAAGTCTTCTATTATTGTAACTATGAGCTTTTTTTCTTTCATGATCTCTGGTAAACTGATGTCTTTATGATCATCTATTACTTCTTTTAACTGTATTAACATAGTCTCTAATTCTTTTTCTTTATGATTCTTTAATATATCCTTAGTCTCTTGACCTTCTTTGTAGTTTTCTTGTCTCATGTTCATCTTTTCAACTTTAGCAATCATTCTTGGGCAATTCTCAACCTCATGACCAATAGCTTTACAACAAAGAAAAATAGGACCTATACCAAGGCATTCCTTAGCAATATGTCCCAATCTTCTGCAATTACAACATAGTGTTAATCCTCTCTTTCTTTTAAACGATCCCCGGCCTCTCCTGTACTGTGCACTGGGATCACAATGATGGACCTGCAATATGCAAAAAATCTTTCTAGGTTCCTGCATCCACTTATTAGTCCAAAAATTATTTCTATGCATAGGAATGACATATTTTTCTCTATTTCTATCAAATTTATTCAGATCAACTCTTTCTTGTGCCCTAGTTTTTAGACTAGGACAAAATCTGTCAAACATACTTATATTCATACTTTCGAAGAAAATATTTCCACTTATATTACCCTTACCAGAGCAAAAACTTTAATATCTTACCTCTTTTCTTCATATGAGGTTTCTTTCTTAGCACAGGGCTTCGCAAGTCAAGTAGAATAATGCACACTACAACAACAAATCTACGCACAGATCTTTCTCTTTTCTTCAGTTCCCAACAATCACAGTTTCAGGTCCCGGCAACAGAACCATTTGTTGGCACAGGGGTATACCCACGTTTCAATGCTTCAACAATGCACCAACAAAACCCTAACTACCGGCCCTATAGAAAACACCTGCGAAGCAGATGAAGTCTCACCCGAGGTAGAGGCAGGGGGGTTGTAGGACTCAGGTGTATACAACTAGGTTGGGACACGGATATGTGATTACTACACTTAGCAGAGCACTTAGACAACACTATGCATTAGTTCTTGAATCTCACTCACATCGTAGATCAAATCCTCATTACAGATTAGAACAGCAATAGTAAATATCACACACTCTCAATAACTTAGCACATAGAATTAGCTCATATATAGAATTCATTTATCTCTAATACCATTAAACACTAAGCAACAACATCGGATGCATTCATCATACATTATAATAGCAACACTAAGCAAATAAACAACATAAATCCCATCACACAAATCATATCAAGACACAGGATATACGTGGTTCACCCCAGTGTGGGGCTGCGTCCACCAATGAATTCTTATTCTTTATTAGGCTTCAATCTTCTTACATTCATTTTCTCCTGTGCACAAATCCACAGAGCCAAACTCTACAGAGAACAAGAGATATGTGCATTGTGCACCAGATCCTCCTTCCCAAAATCAGTTCAAGGCATAGAGACAACTCCTCTGTCAAGCACAAAGCCTTACATACAATATTTGTGCACAAATCAACCTAAAAATACTTGCACTTATCTCCGCAAGTCTTAATATACTCTTGCACAAAGCCAAATAGTCATGTACTAAGACAATCAATAACTCTTACAACATATTGTGCACATAGCCAACCACACAGTAGTACTTCTTACATCGCTTAGCTACTTATTTATACATTAACAAAAAGGTCTAATCATGGGTAAACCCATGGGCCGACATAACATAACCCATTACATAAACCATAGTAAACCCTTTGTTGGGTTCACAAGTCCACAAAATAAGCGAGATCCCGCGATCTCAGCTCTGCCTGGGTGCTCTATCTTTGACCAGCCTGTGAAAGTCCCAAAAGTGGTCAAACATGACCAATGTTTCCTCAAAACTTGGTCAAGGGCCAAAATAGCTGAATCTAGCAAACCAACATAGAGTTCTGCCAATTAGCATATTGAAAGGAGTAACAATAGACATGGATGGAGTGCACACCAAAGTAAACTTTGCAGTGATTGAAATAGTGGATGACACAACACCATATCCAGCATTGCTTGGCTTGGATTGGGCGTTTGATAACCAGGCCATAATCAACTTAAAGACACAAAAAATGACATTTGAGCCAGGAGAATATAGGTTCATCGCACCATTAGACCCATTAGAAGGGGAAAGGTTTGTAGAACCTACTTGTTTGGACTTAGAGGAAATTAGCCAGATGTACATAATAACTACGCATGCTGAGGATTACGTAAACTGAACTGCAGATGGGATACTCAGTTGGAAAAGCATTACTTCATGTGTGAAAGACTCAGACAAAGGTCTAGAAAACTAGAAACAGAGGCTACATGAAGTTTCCACAAGAAGATGCGCAAGAATAGACCGCGCAGTAAGATGGGTAGGTATGAAGATAAGGGAACCACCTAGTTTCCATGGAGTAAATGACCTAGAAGAATTCTTCACACAGTATGAGGATGAAGTGTTAGAAAATTAGAGAATCTTAGCACTCAATATAGCACTCAATGCCAAACTTGCAAGATGGTGGGGTGCACACAAAGAAACAATCAAGGATTGGTACCAATGCAAATGGTTACTGCGCATAAGGTTTGGCGTAGAAAATTGAAGCAACCAACAGTAGAAGTACGATGGACAGGGGGCACCAGCGAAACACTTGGAGAAGTGCAAAGCACTATCGAAAATGACACCTCCAGAGGAATGGCCTCATCATTTTGTACATACCTTAGAAGGAATACCAACAAACTCGTATACAGACCAGGAACTGCGCAAAGGAATTGCGAGCTAGACAATATTGCAACAGAATTTTACAATCACTTTCTCATTCGAGCATGAGAACCCCAACATAGACGCAACACTTAAGAAGATAAGAGGGGTAATATTCATTCAGGAACTAGAATTCAAACTCATAATAGAAGAACAATGATGAAATAGACAGACAATGAAAGAACTATTGTCATGCTACCATGTGTAGGAAGAACCACCAGATGAAGACGATCCGCGTGATATTCAAATTGAAGAGGCAGAAGGTGAAAGACAAGTGGAAGGTCCACCTCTAGAATAGGAAGTAATTGTTGCACCGATCAAAGTGAATAAAGTCAACATTGGGTCAGTGGAGAATCCCAAAATGGCCAGCATTGGAGACTATTGGGATGAGCAAATAGTAGAAGGCTTAACGGAGTTACTGTGCGAGTATAATGACCTGTTCCCCACAAAATTTACAGAAATGAAGGGCATAGCGGGAGAGATAGGAGAAATGAAGATACCACTCAAAGTGGAAGAAAAACCGATCAGACAACGACCATACAGACTAAACCCGATATATAAACAGAAATTTAAAGTTGATATCAATAGAATGCTCGAAAATGAAATCATAGAACCTATTGAAACCAGGTCTTAAATTTTTTATCTCTAAGACTAAAAATTTCCTTTTCCGAGATTCGGCTTTTCATAAGGTATGATCCTCGCTTTCAGTCCCAAAATCCCGGTACCGAAATCCCGAAATGGCTTTATTTTTTAATAATAAAAGGAAGAAAACTCAATTGTTTTTAAAGTCCCGACGCACATTCTGTAAAGTGTTTTTTAATCACCATAAATTAAAACCCTAAAGGAGTTAATTAACAATATTTTAACCTTTCGGGATTCAGGTTCACTCAGAGAAATACATTTTCAATACATATTGAATCATGAAATCTCGATCCCCGATTTCCCGAAAAAATGGAAGTTAGTTATTGATCCTGATTAATTAAATTAATAATACCAAAACTAAGGCCTAAACTAATCTCATCGTGATTTCAGGATTCGGGGTTTAGTGGTGACATACCTCGTGTAAGAAAGATCCCTGAAATGCAAAGTCCCGACTCAATACCAAAACTAAGGCCTAAACTAATCTCATCGCAATTTCGGGATTCGGGGTTTAGTGGTGGCATATCTCGTGTAAGCAAGATCCATGAAACCCCAAAATGCCAAGTCTCGACTCAAAATCAATTTTTAAAAAGAACTAAATTCATTTTAAAAAAACAATTAATGGTAATTAAACTTCTTAGGTATTTTCATTTTTCGGTTTCCGTTGAACGAGATCTTTCGAATTTAGAATTTAGAATCACCGAAATACGACCATATTAATAACGGATAGCAGGTGATTTATGTGACTTAAATGCATATCTCAGAAATATTATCTACATAAAAGGTATTAAATTCTTGGCAGCTGCGTCGGTACTTTCAATGTAAAATGAGTTAAAGAAAAATTAAAGGTCTGTGTTTTGAACCTTATTCTTGTTCTTTCTATCAGAAGTAAGTCGCATCCAGCCAATATTATACACCTCTCTTCTGTGACAAGTTTTCATTCCAATACGAAGGTTATGGCACCAAAGAAGGGACCCAAGAAGAGTGAAGATATAGCTGAAACTTTTAGCCCAGAGGGAGATGTCATATCCGACACCACGCCACATGCTATCGACTCAATCAAATCCTGGAGACAAATCTATGAAATTCTGGACTACGAGATCAAAAATTCCCCTGGTGATTCCAAGAATCACCTTCGGGACATAGCAGAATCAGAACTTCACAATATTGCAGCATGCCCACGGCTCATGTTGTACAACGACATGATCAGTTGGGATTTAGAGAAGATTGATATTCCAACGAGAAGCATTTTAAATGATCAAGCGGTCATTATTGACTCATTCAGACCTGAACATATCCAGGTTATGTACAAACTCTCACCCAATCCTAAATTCATTTACAATGCCGAATTTATAGTTGAATTTCAGAGAAAGGAATGCACTGAGGTAGACCAAACTTACCCTGATTTAATCAAAGGCTAGTGGAGATGTCCATCAAAATTTAGGGCTGACACCCATGGAATTTATGCCACAACTTATTTTAATGTGTACATGGTTTATGTAGCCATGATGTTGTGCAGACTCTTCGGAAAAAATAATCCCTGCCATTTCCCCGCAAAATGGGTGCCCTTTTTAGAGGAAGCATCAGAAGGATATAGTTTCAACTGGGACAAGATTTTATCTGATAACATAGACAAAGAGGTTTTAGATTACAATGCCGCAAGATCCCAAGGTCAACCAGTGGCCTTTTACATGTCGACATACATCATGGATGAAATTTGTTTTATGAATCCTTTCCCCCTCATGAATTGGAGTTGGAACATAACCTGCCTCAAACCCATTCATGACTATCACTCTGAGCTGTGGGAAGAAAACGCAAAAAAATCATTTTACAAAATTTTTCATTTCGTGGTAATACCAATGCATAAATTTTTTTTTGGCTGTGACCCTCCTCTCATTTCTGAAACAGTTTCAAAAAAAATCAAGCCAATAGCAGACTGGTTCATTGAAGAAAGCTTCTCCTACATCAGGGTTTATGGGTGCTCAATCCCCCCTCATGCACTTCCAAAATTCCTCTTGGACAGATTGGTGTGTAGGAAAGTAGCACACCAAATAGTGAAAGGCGGTATCGTAATAGAGCTAAAGGTGGCTCAAAAGAAGTCCTAGCCAATCTTCCCTGTGCACATTGGGAAATTTTCATTACAAAACTTGGGTCATTCCAAGGTGGAAGCAGAAGCACTTGAAGAAGTCAAATTGTTAAATATTGAGTACAAAAGGCATGACCCTTACCAAATAGTGAAAAAACACTTGATACACTGCAATATGAAAGCATATGAACATGAGGAGTCCCCTTGGGATGACATGTTCAAAGGGACTAAGACTTATAAAGAAGTGTTAGAATGAGTACAGACACTGTTGTCCAACCTACAAGCTATCTTTTGGACCTTTCAGAAGCATAGATGGAGTGGTCTGCCCCAAGTACTACAAAGAGAAGAAATCACCCTCCCCCAAGAGCAAGAAAATGTTCCCCCAGGCTTTTAACAGGAAGCACAGAAGAAGGGCAATCCCAAAAAAATCCCACAGGATACGGAAAGGCCCCCACAAAACAAAGAGACCTTACAGAAAAAAAAATCAGAGACCGAAGCAGAGAAAATATCTGGGAGACCTCCCAGGTCCAGTAAGCTTACTCCCCCTTCATCACCTGGTGTTGATGTCAATATGCCTAAGGCAATAGGAGGGAAAGGATCTACAGAGCCAGGAAGTCTCATAGCTTCCTTAACCCCCTTACAGTCCACTTTTGGATTCCCACAGATAGGATCTCTATTTGTTGATGACCTCACCTCTATCCCCATAGATGAGATTCCTCCTTCTGATTATTTTTTCAACAGAAAAAGGAAGGCCATCCTGAAACAAGAGATGCATAGGAAGGAGGGAAGTATGGTAAAAAAGCATAAAGTCTTGATAGATTGACAGAATTTGGAGGAGGAGGATTTCGCTACAGATATAGCAGGTTCCATGGGAGCCATGGCAACAACAAGCCTTTTTACCTTGGGAAACATGAGAACGAGGATAAAGAAGAGTAATAACATGATAGCTCAATTACAAGATCAGTTAAATAATGTTGAGGAGAACATCAGAGAAGAGGTGAGTAAAAGCTTGGAGCAGACTAGGGCTACCAAAAGGCTAGAAATTCAATTACTCAAATCAAGTCTGGACGAAATGAACCAGAAGATACAAGCAAGTCAGGTGCAGGTTTCTCAATAAAAGGAGCATGTAGAACAATTATAGGCTAGGGTAAATTTGATGGAAGGTCAGGTCATAGATCTTAAAGCTTTCCAGGCCCAGTCACTGGAAGTGCATTCAAAAATAGAAGTTGAACAGTAGAAATTGATTTCCAAGATAGAGATTATTCAGAGTTACTTTCAAGAAGCAGATAATGCCTTTGATAATATTATCCTGAATAAAAAAGAAGCCAAAGAAGCAAGGGTTACTCTCCAAAAGGCAATCATATATTCGGCAAGTGAAGAGACATCCAAAACTATGAAAATATCAACCACAGAGCAAATCAAAGGTGAAATCATGCTCAAGCTATGGGAAACCAACATAACTGAAAACAAAAGAATAGTCAAGGAAAACAGAGATGACTGCGAAGAATTTTTTGATCTCTTAGACAAAGGGTCATTAAACATTGGAAAAGGCAATTGTACAGGACTTCTGGGATAGATTAATATTGTAAGACATCAATTAAATTTTAGAGAAAATTTGAGTGAAATTCAAATAGAAATTTCACAGTTAAGAGAAATGGATGTCACCCTAATAGACAGGTTGTTAGTTAAGCCCAACTTAAAACTGCAGTCGATAAAGTTTGCAGATAAAGGAGTTGAATACCTTCTTACCAAGATACAGAGAAAGGTTTATCTGTTTGAAGCAAAAGACCTTCCAGAACCCCCCAGAAATTTTACACAGTTACTGGAGAGATGCATTGAATATATTGGATCAAAAGAAGGAGAGTCATCAACAAAGTAAAAGTATCATTTGGAAGATCTTTACTTCCAAGAAAACAAAAAAATGGAGAAGATCATGCAAATAGTTTCTGATCTAGTTTTTAACAAATAGTTAGTCACCAGGAATTAGGAAATCACCAACTTTCCTAAGATTGGTAGTTTTGTATAAATATAACTTTTCAAGACTAAGAACAGGTTTTTTTTGGATGGGATTGTAAAGGGAAAATTTCATTTTGCCAGAATTAATACAATACAAATTGAAGATTCCAGATCTTGTCAAGCCTGAGTTATGTGTTTCTCTATCATTCCATCTTTTATTTCATACCTTCGATGAATAATTTCATGATGCAACCTCTATTGTGGTGATTGAACAGTCAGATTATCTAACCGTTTGCAGTTTTTCCTTGGTATCAGCTATCATCGGATATAATACCTATGAATGTTTTAGAATTCTGAAATTGTATACTTCATTAAGTTATCATCTCTCTTTCTTCTATTAGCATAAAATGAGATTCTTCTTTAATTGATGCCTCACTTTTGTTATACAACTATATGTTTTTTTTTCTTTCTTCATTCCATGCACCGTCTCCTTTAAATTTGACTCGGATACTAGAAACAACCTTTATTTCTGTTATATTATAGATTCATAGTTTGGAAGTTTTATTTTTATTAATTCAAACCAGAAATTTGCGACCCTTAAAAATAATTTTGATTTACAAAAAGGAAACCCTTAGCTTTCATGACTGTTCCAGTTACCAGACAGCCTAATATAGAACCCGGTCTATCAGACCAGACAAACATTACATTAAAACTATTCAATACCATCTTACAAACAACAAATACATGGGTAGAACTTGAACATTCATGGGCCATGATTGAAAGGGATATTAGCATCCAAGAACAATGGGAAGCTAGACAGAGACAGTTAAGGAACCAACTTTGATCTCGCTTTCCATTAAACTGACCTTTTTACCCATTATCTATCTCTACCCGGATGCCTTGACGGTATACTTTAGAGCCTTAAAGTATAAACTCAGGAACAACAAAACCTATGGAAGAATAATAATGGATAAGCTCGATGGTAGTTCAAGTGAAAAAACAAGGTGGGATAAGAATATGTGTCGACTTGAGGAAATTGAACGATGCGTGCCTACATGACCTGTTCCCTACACCTTTCACAGATGAGGTGCTGGAGAACATAGGGGGACAGGAATTTTACTCATTCACTGATGGATTCTTAGGCTACCACCAGATGAAGATAGCATGGGAAGACAGATACAAGACCATGTTTTCTATAGAATGGGGATCCTACTAGTACACAGTCATGTCGTTTGGACTAAAGAATACACCAGCAATATTCTCTAGAGTAGTCATAGATGCATTTAAAGAATTTATCCTCCAATTTCTAGAGGTATACTTAGACGATTGAACATTCTATATTTTTTTGAAATACCATGTAGAGGTCTTGCGGATGATGTTAGAAAGATGCAAGCAGTGTCAGATATCATTAAACATCAAGAAATGTATCTTCAGAACACTGTTTGGGATACTATTAGGCCATATAGTATAAAAACAAGGTTTACGAGTAGATCCTGCAAAGATTGCAATAATTGTTAACTTGCCACCACCAAAAATAGTCTGTCAACTAAGGGAAACATTGGGACACACAAGATACTACAGAAAAATTATAAAAGGGTACGCACAGATCACTGACCAATGGAGAAACTATTAAGGAAAGATACAAAGTTTCAATGGAATGAAGATTGTGAACGCGGTCTGGATACACTGAAATAAAAAATGGTCACCACGCCAATACTAGTATTTCCAGACTGGGAGAATACATTCCATGTACATGTAGATGCATCATCCATATCAGTTGGAGCTATTTTGGCACAACCAGGAGCAAGAGATTTGGATCATCCTATAGCATTCACGAGAAGAAAATTGTCAGAATCAGAGTAGAACTATAACACTACAGAGAGAGAAGGTATAGCTATGGTTTACCCACTTCAGAAGTTTAGACATTACTTATTGGGAAAACATTTTAAGATGTTCATAGATCACTCAGCCCTTAAATACCTAGTCAACAAGCCAGTGTTGGGGGGGAGAATCTATCGATGGTTACTATTTTTTCAAGAGTTTGATTTTGACGTAATAGTCAAGACAGGGAAGTTAAATGCAAGACCTGACCACCTATAAAGGGACACAAATGGATAAGAACCTACAATCTTAGAGGATAACTTTCTGGACACACAGTTATTTTCATTTCAGATCACTGACGAATAATTTGCAGACATCATCCAGTACTTGAGTACAGGTACTGCGCCACAGGAATATAACACCGCATAGAAGAGAAACCTAGTAGTGTGAGTTGCAGACTATCAATTGATCATAGGACACTTATAAAAAATGGGCATAGATAACATCTTGCGAAGATATGTGTTAGAAAATGAAAGACCATGGGTTTTAGCAGATTCCCATGAGGGAATATCAGGAGGAGATTACGTAGGAAAAGCTATCGCGTAGAAGGAATTGCGTGCAGGCCTATGGTGGCTGACCATGCATAGAGATTCGAAGGAGTACTTCCAGAGTTGTGACGTCTATTAGAGGGTTGGTAAGCCCAATAGAAGGGACGAGATGCCACTGCGACCACAAGTAACGTTGCATGTATTCGACAAATGGAAAATAGATTTTGTGGGACCAATTAATCCACCAGCAAAGAGGACAGAAACAAGATACATTATCACCGCAACAGAATACCTGACAAGATGGGAAAAAGCAACACTAGTCAAAGATTGCAGTGCAGAAACAACAACCCACTTTTTAATTGAACAAGTAATCACTAGATTTGGTTGCCCAAGAATTTTGATGAGCGACCAAGGCACTCACTTCATTAAAAGCACCATCAAGGCTATGACTGAGGAATTTTAAGTCCACTATCAAAAGAGCACACCATATCATCCGCAAGCAAATGGAGCAGTAGAAGCATTTAATAAAATCCTTGAGAATGCACTGACAAAGATATGTAATGTCAACAGGGATGATTGGGACCTCAAAATACCAGCAGTATTGTGGGCATACATGACCACATGCAAGAAGTTGACAGGACACATGCAATTCAGATTGGTATATGGACAAAAAACAGTGATACCATTAGAATTTCCGGTACCCAGTCTGCACGTAGTAGCGATTACAAACATGACAGAACGAGGCGCAGTATAGGATAGGCTAAATCAATTGATGATCATGGAGGAAGATCGGATCCTAGTAGGATTCCACCATCAAGTTCAAAAATCAAGGGACAAAGCTTGGCATGACCGACATATCAAGAAGAAAACTTTCAATGAAGAAGACTTAGTGTTGATGTATGACAACAAATCCATTCAACACGGCCAGGACAACTCAGAATGCACTGGTTAGGACCATACGAAGTAAAAACTGTTACAGATGGGGGATTTTTATAGTTGAGGGACTTAGGAGGCATAGAACTCATAGGAATGATCAATGGGAGCTGACTGAAGTTGTACAAGGATAGTCGACCACCCACAACTTGAAAGTCATCGCGTGGTAAAAAAAAATAAAAAATGGTACCAACAGATGTACAGTGCGCCAAAAGGAGAAGGAGAACTCACACTTAGGAATACAATACCGATGAAGACAAGTCCAAGGGTCAGTTCAACATGAAAATAAGAGGGAAAGGCGAAGATGGAAAAAGAAGTGCTAAGTGACGAAGGGAAGCATAATTGAATGTCAGAAATGACTGGCGGGACGCCGCATTAATCATGCCAACTGGACTTGGCAGGGGGAAGTAATGGAAAGTATGAAGGAACTGTAGGTTCATTGAACTCGTAATAAAGGTAACATATTCGACAAGCTTCACACGATGCCCATACAAAGCAATGATGCGGGAGAAAAAAAATTATTACGAAACTGGAAGAGACATAGAGCGATAGAGCATACAAAGCACATAGCAAAGTTTACAGAGGTTGCAGAGGCCACTCAGTTTGGAGGACGATCGAATTTTACCACCATGGCACTACCAAAACAAGAAGAACTGAGAAATACTGCTAGAAAACCCAGAGTTAGGACTAGAGCACAAACGCAATCGCAAGGAAACGAACAACAACTGTCAAAAGTCGTCAATGTGGACGAAATCCCATCATCGGATACAAAACCAGGAAGCATGACACTCATGGTAGAATAAACCCAATAGACATCACATGTGGGCATGGACATCGATAGGCCAGAAGAGGGGCAGGGCTTCCAGAATGAGGACACAAGCAGCCAAGTGAAACAATAAAACCTTGAAGAAGCTCCGAGAATCAATGGGATGTCTCTAAATCAGGAAGCAGCGGTCGAGCCAGAGGAATCACAAACAACCATTTCGGAACACCCATAGGAGGGAGCAGTGGAATATGTCACGAGCTGACCAGAACACTATATCGAAAATAGACCAATGGAGGTTGGAACCTCGATTCATCCACCACCATGAAAGGACAAGCAACAGGTAACTAGGTCACTGTGCAGACAACCCACCACAACAATTGTGTTCCTGCGCAAACAAGAAGGGGTACGGGTAAAATATGATTTGTTAGGTTATGTAGAAAAACTAAAATGCTCAGACCATGATGTAACAAACACGTACAATTTCCTAAAGTTCGTGAAGCAAGTCTACCTACAGATTGTGGGTGTAGATCCATTTGGGGAACTGATTCATCAACTAGTCTAGTGGGCAGAAGGACTGGAAAAAACTTGGATTTTAGGTCTGTTGGACCTACCACACTTTGGAAGAGGCCAGTACGCAAACAGTTGCATCAAGCAGTTGATGGAAGCCACACATGGTGGAGACCTATGGCTGGACAAGCTCGTCTCAATAGATGTAGGGTTTACATCATGGGGCATGGATCCCGCACAGTTTCTTGAGGAAAAAACAAAGGAAAAATCACTTGCCGAGGAGATGAAAAATAAATATGGTACCGAAAGGGGGACATGCAGAATCATTATTAAATGAATCAGTGATAGCACAACAAGAATGGCCACAAAAATCATGGCCTGCAAGCTGCTGAGGAAATTCTGCAAGGAGGAAGTCCCTCCTGGGGTTGTCGCAGCTGTAGCACAGTGTGCCGAGGGCACCATGATCAGCTGGGCACCTTATATGTTGAATCTGTTTCTAGATGACTACAACGATGCATAGGATCTGGGCATGGAATTTCATTATTCATGGTTGATCATTTTGATATTGATTATGGGATGGAAGGAACCAAACTATGTATTCTTCGCCACCAGACCCAAACCCAATCATGGATTGAGATATTTATCACTTGTTTCCACTTTGGATGCCAGGAATAGAAATATGAATGCATCCATATTTGAAGTATATATTTGTGACCTATAGGAGACCATCGCCAACATTTGGAGGATAAAACCACAGGATGCTGCAAAGAATCAGGGCATATCTAACTTCAAGGCCACTCGACATGCGATGTGGATCCAGGCGTGGAAGGACCCCAACAAGAAATGGATACAACTTCGCTATTGCATCATGGAAGGAGACATAGAAATGGTCATTAAGGATTAGGAAGACGAATGGAGGATTCGATTCCTCACTCTAGATATACCTACAGGGGTAGAGGAGGAGGAGGCAAGGAAGGTACATACACATGCTGAGGAGGTAGGGTAGGAACAAACACAGCCCCAAGAAGTCATTGTGCCCAAGAAAAGAAGGACATGCCATACCAAACCAAAGTAGAAGAAAGGGGGGACATAAAAGACAGGAGCCCAGACAGGGAAGAAGAACACTACACAGGAAGCACGAGTACAACAGAAACAGGTCGAGGAAGCACAAAGGACCACACTAAGTCCTACTCCATAAGAGTCGGGCCCAGCTAAGCGACCAACTACTCAGACGGGGGGTGCTCACAAGAATATGAAGGTGCATATAACACCTCTAGAATACACGATTATGGAGGATGATGAAGAAATGGTGGCCCAAATGGTCCAAGATCGCACATTCGAGGATTTTGAGAATGTTGCATGCCAAAGGGATAGAATGGAAGAATAAATCTCAGACATATGACATCTCCTTAGGAAGATCAGGGAAGCACAAGCATCCGATAGCAGCATCGAAACGGGCCCGTCTGCATCACAGACAGGAGGAGAACCTGGACCAAGTGATTGGGATACAATCCAGACAACACCACACCTGAGTGAAACATTTCTCGTTACACCCAGTATGTTTCACATGGACGCAATTATGGGACAGATGCCCCTAAAGGACTTGGCTCAATTGCAGTTAGTATTGTCACGGATACCAACCAAGGCCCTATATAAACTACAGGTTAGTGTTACAGAGGAGGTACAGTCTCGTGTACTCACAGACACAATTGAACTGCAGTAAGTAAAGGATAAACGGGACTAGTTGGAATTGATATTTGAGCAGGCCAAGCTCGAGACCAAAGAGGAGAGGGAACACGTGAAGTGATTGGAGCATAATGTAGTCATAGCCTACGAGAAGATTCCAAAGGCCGTGTAGGTGGTCGAACTCACAGCGACAAAAAATATTGATCAGATTGTGTAGACAATCGATCAATACCAACAGGAGATCGAGAATCTTCGCAAGAAGCTAACACCTACCACTCCACCAAAGGTGAGGGAGAAAAGGAATCAAGAGGCAACATAGCATATACAGAAGCTAAAACGATAGGTCCACGCAATGGGTGACTTGTTCAAAAAAGCAGTGCAGCTTTGGACAAAGATGGAAGAGGATCAACAGGTCCAGTAGTGGGACCAAGAATAAGAAAGGATAATCACATATATCGAAGACCTAAAGAAGAAGCAGAAGACAATGTCAATCACAGAGCGCATCAAAGGGGTGCAACACATGAAGAAACTGCAGGCAGAACTCACCACTGCGTAGACGCGGAAAAAGGAGTGCCAAGATCATATGGAACCACTCTAGGAGCGAGCAGAGTAAGTCACTGCATGGGCAGAGGAAGCCAAGACATATAAGACACAGACCCAGGCAAAATTTGCAAGTTTGATCAGCAATGAGATTGCAGTTCAAGCATTAGACACACTCAAGGAGAACACTCTGCAGGCTCAAACACAAGCAACAGAGCTCAGGGAGAATTTCCAAGAAATCTCTAGAGAGATCGACAATGCGCACAAAAGTTAGGTGGCTCGGGGTGAGCCATGTGTCAGTGTTGGGGGGCTGTTGGAAGTAGGCCAAAGCGGAAAGAAAGGTTATTTTGGGAAAGAAGGCATGCACGAGGAAAACGATAGTTGGAAGGAAGAGAAGCACGCGTGCATGCATGGAAAACCTAATGACATTAGGGTTAGGGTTTTTTCAATACACTTGTTGGCACAGGGGTAGACCTGAGGTTCACTCTAAGAGCGCATGAACAAGCCCTAGCTACTGGACCTTTCGGCAGCACCTGCGAAGCAGATGCAGTCTCACCTGAAGCAGCTAAGAGGGGGGGTTGTAGGATAGGAATTTCTACAACCAGGGGAATATCAAGTGGATCTTATCACAAAAAAAATACAACATTCATATATCACTTATTACCTAGGTCTATTCTGTGAAACTATAGATCTGATCTAACATAAGATTGCAAATAAAAATATAACAATGATAGAGATCTAGGCATCAATCACACATACGACACAAACTATACGTGGTTCACCCTCTCTCTAGGGCTATGTCCATAGAACTATGCTTATGATTTATTAAGGTAAAGCATACAGTTCTTATCTACGCTCTCAGCTAGCAGATCTTCTTTCTTCTCTCTCTTCCTCTCCCCTTCCTGTGCACCCAGCTACAGGACTTGGCCTTCGCACACAGTTGAAGATCTCACAATACAATCCTCTCTCTACACAACAGAGCTATAAAAACAATATCAAACCAATACTCAATGACCAACAACCCCACCCAGGTCCTCTTGACCTTTATTTATACATTACAATCCCTCACCGACATCCTTAGGTCGAAACCTAGGTTCCAAAACCTTAGATACCAAAACCTTAGGTGTCTAAAACCCTAGGTCAACTTGACCTGCTTTTTTCAGGCTTCGCCGGCCTGTCTTTCCTTCTTCATCGCGTGGTGCTCCAAATCATCCAATTATGGCTTTTCTCTTATTTCTGATTTGTCCATGATCCTTCTTCCTTGTTGATCTACCATCCCTAATCTCCTCATCCAACGACTTGCTTTTCCGCAATTCACTCCATCTTTCCTGCTCTTTTGCTCACTTCAACTCAGTGATAGTTACTATGTCTCCTGCGAAGCTTACTTTTTACCTTTCCTTCATTGTTCTTCGCTTCCTTCCATAACCAAGGGCCAACAGGCCCCCAACACTCACTTGTGACTCATCCCGAGGCACTTCAGATCTGATCCTCTTATTTTACTTTGACTTTGGACTGTGCAATACAACCCTTGTTTTCTGCTTTATGCCTCCTTTCCATCCTTTTGCAGACTATCTTTTCTGTCTCTGGTACCCAGTTTTAACTGCACCTGGTACCTGGACCCTTTTCCTCATGCTTTTATTGAGAGCTACGAGGCAGCTGGTTATCATAGTATAACTTCAACGGACTCCCATTCACCAATCCTTTCTTCCAGTTTCCCTTCAATGCATTCAACTACGTAGCTCCTCCTTCTGTAATATAGGAAATCTCATATGGTCCGAGCCAATGCGTTCTGAACTTCCCAGGGTGTTTGATCAACTTACTTTCATACATCAGTACTAAATCACCTTGCTTGAATGTCTTCTTCTTGATGTGTCTGTCATGATAGGCCTTTTATCGTTCCTTCTGAACTTGCTGATGGAATCCTGCAATGAATCTCTCTTCTTCCAGTTCAACCAACTGTGCAAGCCTCTCACGAACAACGTCGGTATCATCCATGTCTATAAATGCAACAATTCTTAGGATTATTACTAATTATTCCATCGGGACAACAACTTCAAGACCATAAACCAACTTGAAGGGGGTCTACATTGTTAATTTCTTGCAAGTGGTTCTATAATCCCAAAGTACTATTGGTACTCTTAAATCCCAGTCATCCCTATTCCCATTGCAAATTGTTTTCAATTCTATCTCCAAGATCTTGTTGAATGCTTCAACCATTCTGTTTTCCTGTGGATGTTAAGGTGTACTCTTCTGATGGTGGACTACAAATTCTTCAATCAGAGCTTCAACTTTCTTATTGATGAAGTGTGTGCCTTGATCACTCATAAGGACCTTAGGGCATCCAAACCTGGTTATTATGTCATCAAATATAGAATGTGTAGTTGTAGTTGCACTATAATCCTTGACTTCTCTGGCTTCGGCCCATCGGGTTAAGTATTTTGTCGCAATAATAATGTACCTTGCTCATGTGTTCTTTCCTGGTGGGTTTATAGGTCCCACAAAGTCAATGGCCCACTTTTCAAATGCTTGTAGGGTCATTTGCGATGCTAATGGAATATCATCTCTTCAGGATGGTTTTCCAATTCTCTGACATACATCACATGCTCTGGCATACTCTTTAGCATCTCTGTGTAACATAGGCCACCAAAGGTCAGCTCACCGAACCTTCTGCGCAATTGATTTCCCTGCGTAATGTCCTCCTGCGATGCCTTCATGAGCTTCTGCAAGAATCAATGGTCACTCTGTCTCCATAACACACCTCCTTAATATTTCATCCGATCCCATTTTGTACAATTTTCTAGCCATAAGTGAAAAATCTGCAGCAGGCACCACTAGATGTTTCTTTTGAGGAATTGTATACTCACTTGGAGCCATTCCTGTTGATAGGAACTAGACTATTTCTGCGAATTGGTCATCAATCTTTCTAATGGCGATCAATTGTGCATTTGGTAATGTATCCTCCAAACTGGTAGGTTCTTCGCCATGTTCCAACCTTGATAAGTGGTCTGGGCCCTTGTTCATTCTTGCTAGCTTAACTATGATCTCAAAATCATATTCTTGAAATAGCAGAAGCCATCTGCACATTCACCCCCCCAACACTGGCTTGTTGACTAGGTACTTCAGCATGGAGTGATTAGTAAAAATTTTAAAGTGTCCTCCCAACAAGTAGTGGAATAATTTTTGCAGTGCATACACCACGGCTAGTCCCTCTCTCTTTGTAGTGGTGTAATTATCTTCAGCTGTGGATAGCTTCCTGCTGGAAAATGCAAATGGATGATCAATGTCCCCTTCTCCAAGTTGTGCCAGTACTGCTCCTAATGCAAGAGAAGATGCATCGACATGCAGATGGAATTCTTTGCTCCAATATGGGAAAACCAGAATGGGTGTTGTAACCATCTTATGTTTCAGTGTGTCGAAGCTCTACTAACATTCATCTGTCCACTCATACTGGCAATCCTTCTTCAACAACTTATCCATTGGTGCTGTAATTTGGGCATATCCTTTGATAAATTTTCTGTAATATCTAGTATTTCCCAATGCAGTGCGCAGTTGTTTGACTGAAGTAGGAGGTGGCAAATCAACTATAATTGCAATTTTAGATGGGTCAACCAGCAATCCCTGCTTGCATACAATATGACCTAATAATACTCCAAATGGTGAGAAGAAGATGCATTTCTTCAGATTCAAAGCAATTTGACACTACCTGCATTTTTCCAACATTAGCCTTAGACATTCAATATGTTTTTTCAACAAACTAAAAATAGTCCAGCCATCAAAGTATGCTTCTAAACATTTATGAAAAAATTCTTTGAACACTTCGAACACCACCCTGAAAAAGATAGTTGGGGCATTCTTCAATCCAAATGGAATTACTGTGTATTGGTAGGATCCCCACTTTGTGGCAAACGTAGTCTTATGACGGTCCTCCTTGGAAATGTGGACTTGATGGTATCCCGAAAATCTATCTGTAAAATAATATACTTCCTAGCCTCCCATGTTATCCAGCACTTCGTCTGTGAATGGTGTAGGGAAAGGGTCATGCAGGAAGGCATCATTCAACTTTCTGAGGTCCACATAGATCCTGATTCTCCTGTCTTCTTGTCTTGTACCACCATAGGGTTGATCCACTCCAACTCTTCGACGGGTTCAATAATCCCTGCTTCCAGCATTCTATTGAGCTCGATCTTCACTTTTTCCTTGTATTTTAGGTTTAGTCTGTAAGGTCTTTGCTTGACTAGATTTGTATCTGGTTTCAAAGGTATTCTCATATCATCCATAAGCCCTTTGATTCCCTTCATATCAGTGAACTTGGTCGGGAACAAGTCTTGATATTCGTGCAATAACTCTGTAATCTTGTCAATGGTAGCAACATCCCAATAATATCTGACATTGGCAAGCTTCAGTGTCTCCTCTGTCCCAATATTGACTTTCTTTATTTTGATCGGTTTCCCTATGAATGGAAGCTCAACTCTTGGTCCTTCCACATTTTTTTGGCCTTCTGTCTCAGCGATGTTTACCTTCCTCGGATCATCATCTTCATCGACATTAATGTTGTAACATCCTTGCAATTTCTGGAATGGCGCAGTTCATTCATCCTCTTCTTGCTCCAAAGGGAGGCCAGATGCCTCCTTAAATACTTTCTGTCTCACAATCTTTAATGCTTGGTCTACTGAAGGAAATTCACTTTCAAAAAAAATGGTGGCTACAAAATTATGGATCATACCTTCCCAATCTGATGTGATGAGGCGCAGCTCTGCTTGAAGGTACCAGTTGATAGGGATCGTGGCCAGCGTGTTAATGAATCTATGCACCCATTGTTCTCGAGGAATGTCACTACAGGCCTCTTCTCAGCTTCGCACATGGTCCTTTGGGAAACTTCGACCTGTGTATCTCCACAGCTTCCTACTTGTGTTGAGAACCGTGTTGTCATCAATGTTTGACATTGTGTCCAGTCTATGATGTTTCCTTTGTGCGTCCCCCACCATCTTGTTGGTGTAGCTTTCATGGCCTCATCCATTGCCAACAACCTTTGTTTTTTTGGTACACTTGTCTCAAACCCTGATAAGAAGTTTTCTAAAGGGTTTAGCCTATCAAATGTGGGTAAGTTACTCATTGTTGTGCCGATCCAACGAACCTCTATGGTTAGTCTAGCACATCTTATGGTAGAGACTTCATACATATGGTTCTGCCAGTTCTCCAGTGCTTCTTCTGAGTCTGATGAACATGCATTTTCACTTCACCAACTCAAATTCCCATCGGCTGTAGGATTGATATAATCATGTTGTCTGGTTGTTAGTTTGTAGATGTTTTCTAGTTCGTACACGTGATCTTCTTCTCTGACAGGCTCTGTGTATCGAGGAACCTCATCTGGATCTAAAGGTGCAATGACCCTAAGGCCATCTCTTTCAAATTTTATATGCCTCTTATTTAGATAAACAACAGTAGAATTGTTGAAGGCCCAATCAATTCTTAATAATGCAGGATAAGGGTAGCGTTCATCAACAATTTCAATTACTTCAAAATATGCAAAGGTTCTAATTCCATCGATGTCCACAAGGACATGTTCCAATCATCCAAATAGGATGATAGCTTGTTGATTATCCATTCTAAGCCTGACAGGGGAATAAATCAACTTTGGTTTTCCCATCAGTTCCCAGGTTTGCTTAGTCATGACAATGACCTCTGACCCTAAGTTGAGGACCACATAGTCTATATCATATTATTCTATTTGAGCATTCAGGTGTAATTTTTTATTTGTCCTTCTCATTTTTCCAATTTGGTGCACTGCCCCATTTAGTAGAGAGTCTATCTTTCCTAGCTCATACTGCTTGATTAAATATTATAATTCTTGTACAACGCTTTTATCTTGAATCAACTTAACACAAGTGCACAAAAATTCCATGAGTTTGATTACCTCTTTCCCTTCTGTTGGTGACGTAGACGGATCAAACACCTGAGGAATTCCATATTCTTTGATTTTTGGTTGTTTCTTTGATGAAGACCCTTGATCTCCTTTGAGATCTTTTCTTGCCTCCTCAAATATTTGTCTTTCTTTCTTAACATCGAACGTTGGGGTCTTCTCTATAGATTTCTTGACTCCATGGTCATTTGCAGTCTTTCCTTGGGTTGCTATGTCTTCTCCTGTAGCAGCACCTCCTTGAGTGATAACAACGACTCTAGGGTCTGCTCCATGAGGTTCAACATATATCAGTTGCACTTGCAGGTTTTGTTGAGGTACTCGTCTTTCCTAAAGCTTAGATAGCAGCAAGGGGCAGTCCTAGATGACATGCTCAAAGGAGTTGCAATAACTGCAGGTTGTGCAAGGGTTCTAGCGGTCCCTCGCTAAATGTCTTGGTTGTGCGTAGTTATAACAGATTATTTGTCCTCGGCCTCGACCCATACCTCCTCCTCTTCCTCATCCTTTGTATCCACCACGAGGATTGAAACTTCCTCTTCCTAGAGAATTATATTGTGCATTGTTTCCTTCTTGGTGTACTTCACCTTGGATCTTGTATATGTCCCTTGATCTTTCGTGCATTAGGTCAAAAGCCCTACAATATCTATCATCGTGCCCTACGGACTTACATAATGTGTAGTACAAGTTTGTGGGTTTCTGAACATACTTCTACATATAATAGCATTCACCAGGGCAATGTCGGTTTCTGCATACTTCGCACCAGGGAAGGTTAACTTGCTTCAAGGGGCTCAGCGCTCCTGAGGCCAAATATTCATGAAACAGGGGACAGTGTTCTTTATCATGACCTTTGGATCTGCATATTATACATCATATATATTCTGTTTTGTCCTTCCCCTTGTCCTTGTTCATATCCTCAACTTGTAGAGATAGACTAGTCAGCTGGCTCAAGATCTGGCTCATGCCTGAGCTAGATTCTCCCATAGGTGTTGATTCTAGATTCATGGCGACCTCCAAAGCTTCTGCCTGTGATGCATCCTTCTACTGCATCAGGGAACTCTGATGTGTGGTAAAAGAGCAGCGATGAACCATTCTTTGTTTTGCTCATCTGGGATCTTAAAAGTCAGTCGGCATGTTAGGGTCTTGAATCTATGGTCGAACTCCCAAACAGGTTCGGCTACCTTCTGTTTGATCTCCTTTAGCTCAGTAATACACTGTGACTCCGACTTGGGTTTTTTAAACTCTACAAGCAGAGCATTCTTGATCTCATTTAGTGGCTTAGGATGCGCAGGTCCTTTGACAAGCTTCATGTACCAGCTCAGCGTGCGATCCCTCAACGTAGTGCTAAACTAGTTTCTTTTAACATCTTCATCAATAATATTTTTAATACTCCATACAGCTTTGCACGGGAACTAGTGTTGATCAGGATCTTCAGATCCATCTCCTTTGAAGATAGGGATCCTCATCTCATCTTCCATAGAGCTTCCTAGGTTTCCTGTCTGAGTAGATGTTGAACTACTAGTAATAGTAGTCTGGGGACTCTCATGATTCGGAATATTCTGATTACTTAGCATTTCTAAAATAACAAAAGGATTGATATTACTTACTTCAGTGGTCTGCGTGGTTCCTGATGTTTCTAGATCGTTCTTCAACTTCCTCTTACTCTGCTCTAGTGGGCTCTGAATGTTCTTCGTCTGTCGGATTTGCTTCTTCTCCACTATAGAAACCCTCATCTTCGTAGTTTTTCTTGAATAGGTTCTCAAGGTGAACCCCTCGAAATACTTTCCCACTGCACGTATGTCCAACCTCTGTGTCGCTTTCATTGTCCGAATTCTTGAACATTAGCCTTTTTGGATCCAACCAATCTACTGTATCTTCAAGACATTCTTTTCATGCAACAACATCTTGATTCTTAGCTTCAGAAATTGTAAAAATTTTCCTCTGGGTCCTTTGAAGAAGTATCTCTCGACCTGGCTATATGATTATCTTCTGTCAATAGAAAATTAGGTGATATACCCTCCAATGGTAATATCGAACCAGTGATCTACAACCCTTGATATAGTGTTGTCGACTCTCTTAACCTTCTTAATCAACTCCGATGTCCAGACCACAGGAGGTCTAGATCTAATCTCGAACTGGGTATCAGCTAACCTAGCTAACCACTCGTATAGCTCTTGATGGATTCCTCCAAAGAAGATATCATGAATATCGGTGAAGATGTGTCTCTGCAGCCAATATTCAATACTTAGCTTAAGGTTCTTGTTTTGGGCTTCATCGAAGTCCCTCTCTTGATCCTCTATCCACTTCCGAATCTTTGTCTTCGATGGGAACCACCTTGACATTCCCTTACACAGATTTTGGTCCCGGCAATGAAACCATTTTTTGGCACAAGGGTAGACCCAAGGTTCACTCCAAGAGCACACCAACAAGCCCTAGCTACTAGCCCTTGTGGCAGCACCTGCGAAGTAGATGCAGTCTCACCCGAAGCAGCTAAGAGGTGGGGTTGGAGGACAGGAATGTCTACAACCAAGGGAATATCAAGTGGATCTTATCACAAAAACAATACATCATTCATATATCACTTATCATTTAGGTCTATCCTGCGCAGCTATAGATCTGATCTAACATAAGACTACAAATAACAATATAACAATGACAGAGATCCAGGCATCAATCACACATACGACACAAAATATACATGGTTCACCCTCTCTCTAGGGCTACATCCACAGAACTGTGCTTATGATTTATTAAGGTAAAGCATACAGTTCTTATCTGCGCTCTCTTCTAGTAGATCTTCTTTCTTCTCTCTCTTCCTCTCCCCTTCCTGTGCACTTAGCTGCAGGAATTGACCTTTGCACACAACTGAAGATCTCACAATGCAATCCTCTCTCTACACAATAGAGCTATAAAAATAATATCAAACCAATACTCAATGACCAACAACCCCACCCAGGTCCTCTTGACATTTATTTATACATTACAATCCCTCACTGAAAGCCTTAGATCAAAACCTAGGTGCCAAAACCCTAGTTACCAAAACCCTAGGTGTCTAAAACCCTAGGTCAACTTGATCCGCTTTTTCCGGTCTTCGCCAACCTGTCTTTCCTTCTTCATCGCGTGGTGCTCCAAAGCATCCAATGGTGGATTTTCTCTACTTGTTGAGTTTTCCATGATCCTTCTTCCTTGCTAATCTGTCATCCCTGATCTCCTTGTCCAATGACTTGCTTTTTTGCACTTTGCTCCATCTTTCCTGTTGTTTTTCTCACTTCGACTCAGTGACAGTTACTGTGTCTCCCGCGAAGCTCGCTTTTTACCTTTCCTTCCTTGTTCTTTGCTTCCTTCCATAACCAAGGGAAAACAACACTATAACGATGAGCCAAGAATGTATAAATATAGATACCTAGGCCTCATAGAGGGAGACTAGAGTTGGGAGAGAGATCTAGAGATGAATATAGTATATCGAGTTGTAATATTTTGATACATGACCTATTATTGTAAGTTGTTGAGTTATAGAGGAGGAAGGAGGTGATATCTTAAGGGTTAGATCACAGGCTAAGGAACTTGGTGCGATCTAGTCTGCCTCATAAGAGATCTCAACTCGACTGAGAGGAGTGTAAAATGCATGGCGTTTTAGGTTTGGAACTTATATAATAGAAGAGATTAAGAGCCAGATCTTTGTGGGAGGGGGTGAACCATGGTAAAACGTGCATTATGTGATTGAATGCATGTTTTTTCTTACTATTTCTAAGTAGATATTAGTATGTTGAATGAATGAAGTTGGTTATATTCCATGCATAATCATGAATGACAGTATATTTATCTAATAAGTTAAATAGAAATCTCAACACACACTTCTCAAGTGAGACTGTGCAGTGCACTCTGTGCATTGCGTTGCCTTTTGGTTTACGAGGAGGGCCAATAGTTTTAGAGGCTTTGTTGGAACCCTTATAGACATGAACCCTGGGTCAATCATGGCTAGGATATAAACTTAGGCGTAAAAACTATAACCAACAACAAGTCCGACAGACCGCTTCCCCATTCCATACTTAGCTACTTTTTTGATTGTGGGTTCCTAGATAGGCGGGCTCAAGACTGTGCTTCCATTGTTCTGTGACATACAAACAACACCCATAGTTCCGCAACATACAAATTGACCACTGGATTGCCCCATCATGCCCTCTTCCGTGTTACACATTTTTCACTCAAAAGTTTCGAGACATACAATTTGACCATCGGTACCTCACCTCTCCTGGGTATCCCTTGTGACCCTATTTTGAAGACTGACCAACTACTTTCCATACTTATCCATTCCTTAATCGCTCTTCTCCATCCCCGCCACCTTCACACTTCTTTATAAATATGCAATTAGTAAGCTTTAATGATAACATCTCATCATGCAGAAATCGTAAATATTGTCATTAATGAGTGAAAGGCTCAAGGAGATCTCCCATTAATATGCATTAAACCAATATTTGCAGAGGTTTATATTATCCATTCCGAGTGTTCATTTCAAACATCATGGAATGTCTTTTGTGGGTCGTCGGGTTGGCGGGTTCATGAAATCTCCAATCCTTAATCGCTCTTCATCGTCCCCGCCACCTTCGCACTTCTTTCTAAGTATGCAATTATTAATATTTAATGCTAACATCTCATCCTGTAGGAACCGTAGAGATTTTCATTAATGAGAGAAAGGCTCAAGGTGATATCCCATCATACGAATTAAACCAAGATTTGCGGAGGGTTATATTATCCCTTTCGAGTGTTCATTTCAAACATCATCTAGAGAAAACGAACGTTCTCGTCAACTTATGGAAGCAGCTCAACAACAGTTTTGTGGAGATACAGTGAACATCTTCGGGCGTGAGGACCAGAACTTCCAGTGGTCCAGGGCATATTCTTACTACTCATCCCCTTCCACCGAGAACGAAGTAATTTGGACCTATGGAATTTCTCGTGCAGGTTGTGTCCCCAAAGTCTTTGAATGTAAGGAGGTGGTCTCTTGGTGCGCCAAGAGATATATTTCAAGCCAAATAATTATTCCACCGTGGGACCACTCTCTTGTTTCTTTGTCACCTTATATCTTCCGCAAGATGTTGAGATTTATGGAGCCAACATTAACATTCAGAGGAGAAGACTGCAAGGAGTTCCTAAAAAAACATGATAATGGGTTGGACCTCTTACCTGAGTTCCTGGAAGACCCAATGCCAGTTTCTGAAGATATCACAAGGTTGCAAGTTAGTTCATTTAGAAATCAATTCTGGAAAATTTTCTGGTTGTTTACAAGGATAACGGGACAGGAATCCATTGTTGGATTACTAAGAGGGGGGGTGAATCAGTAATAACGTAATTATAATCCTTTTTCTTCAAATGTTATATCAATGTAGAATTATTATCCAATAATGAGAAGTAATAAATAAACAATCACACACATACACAGTACACCGATGTTTTACGTGGAAACCCAAATCGGGAGAAAACATCGGAATGCTTTTTCTTATATGTCTTGAATAATTACATTCATTGGAAGCACCAACTTCCTATTTTTTCCAGCTGCAACTGGAAGGAGGCTCCAACCCCCTAGTTTCTCAGGCTATAACCTAAGGGAAGATCCAACTCCCCAAATCTCTGGCTACAACCAGAAGGAGGCTACAACCCCCAATGTTCTTCAGCTACAACTAGAAGGTGGCTACAACCACCTGTCCTTGCCCCGTCCTGCCACCCGAAAGTAGAAGTAGAATGATGGAACCACTGTCACACTATCACTGTGAGATATACCACTGTAAACCTGTACCAATAAATCTGAATCATGCATCAACCATGCATCAACCTGTACCACAAAAAAGTGCATCAAACATGTACCAACCTGTAATCAACATGTACCATAAACAAGTGCATCAACCATGCACCAACCTGTAATCAACTTGTACCATAAACAAGTGCATCCAACCATGCACCAACCTGTAATCAACCTGTACCATAAACAGGTGCATCCAACCATGTGCCAAGTATGTACCAATCATGTTTCAACTACTCATCAACTATGACTCATCAATATGTACCAACATCATCAACTATACACCTCATGTATGTGCGCCAACTCATCAACTACTTGTCTCAACCATGTACTCAACATGCACCTCAACCAAAAGCCCTCATCAATTTCATCATCCAAATATAATTTGTATCTTTGTAATAGACCTGGTGTATATGATCACATTCCTGCAAACCTTCCTTAACTTTAAAAACAAGAGACTAGCATTTTCATCAAACTTTTCTTTAGTCTCACATGCCTAGTATTGGATTAGTCAACAACCCTAACTTGAAGTAATCATAAATTTGAACCTGTAATGTATAAAGATATGAAACTGATAAACAATGTTCTTCAGTTTTTTTTATGCAATTCCTCCAAGTGGAACTACTTGGAACCTCTCAGAAAAGGAGTTATAGAAAAAATGGCATACCTTGTTGAATTCTAGCTTATTCTAGAGAGCGACATTCTAGAGTGTGCCCCGCACAAAATGTTTTATTAAATGATTTGAAACTGTTACAAAGAATACTATAGACTGTACCCTAACCAATATAATGTGTCTCACTGAATTTTTATCTGTTATGAAGAAGTTATGACATTTTTACCCGTAACACTTGATTTTGACTAGTTTCAGGACTGGCCACAAACCCTATTTTCCACATAGTGTAACTCCCAAAATACAATGACCCACAAGCTGAATTTTTAACCACAAATACTTGGATATTTTTTCTCACTTTCATAGAAATTTTAGGATCTGAATAATTATAGAAACAAATTTATAGAGAAAATGGTGAGATGACCTGAAAATAGCATACCTTAGAAAGCACCATCAAAATAATTTATCCTTCCTTGCATTTTGACCTTCTTTTCTTCACTTTCCTCAGAATTTCAGCTTAGATATCATTTTTATACCTCAAAAAACTATATATATTCAATATTCTCAAGTGTGTTTCAAATGAGAGAGCCTTGCCTCTTATTTATACTCTCCAAGTAGCTTCCTTAAAAACATCTTCTAGGTCACTTGGCCTCACTTTCCTTATTTTAGGGTTGGGTCCACTTCTAATTTCTCC
>ML793614.1:391882-406428 GCA_009831015.1 Picea engelmannii | reverse complement strand
TTCATCTTGTGGATCCCACAACCAAACATTATATGAAATTTACATTGAAAAGTTCCAACAACTGTACAAGGATAACGATGGAAAAAGTGCATCAGGATACAGTGGTAAGTTTTATCAGTTGTAATTGCACAAAATGTTTAGACCAAATTCATGTGAATATGTTTAAGGATATTTCATATGTTTATAAGAATCCAACCTATTATTAATACCATATATGCAATCAGATGAAATATTTAAGACAAATTGATTTTAACTAATCTCAAAGTTTAAGCATTGTGGTTACATGTTATAAATTTTAAGAATATATAAACTTATTTCAATTTTATTATGCCAAACCAAGTGCATAGCATTGAACCCATGTTTTACTTCCCATAGTTTTAATACAATATTTTATGTTAAGACAAATTTATTTTAACTTGGTTTCTCATCGTTAGATGTTATAAATGTTCAGAGTCATAAGGATGCAAAAAGTCTGATTGAGTATGTCTGCATCCTACAGATCCCACAAAGGCATTTTACATGAAATTCACAGTGGAGAGGTCCAAAAATTTTATAGGGATAAGGATGGAAAACTTGTATCCAAATAAGGTCGTAATCTTTTATGCTTTTTAAAATAGCCTTAATATGAAAACCGTAGGGCTAACGGAGTTTCCAAAGCATGGAAAATTAAAGTAGTTTATTTTTCTTTTAATGGATTAAGTTATCTCCTTTTTATCAAATGCCAATCACGATGAAAGGGGATTGAGACGAAATTTTCTTCATGGAAGATAGGTTAGGTATTCTTCACCATTATGAATATAATTTTTTGGTTTTGGGATTTTTTTCTGCTAGATATTAGAGTTTTATTCAAATTGAACTAAAGAAAATGCATTTTTGAATTTGATAATGGAAAAACATTTTTTTAGAAAACAAAAATATCAAGGTTTTTCTTTTACACCTAGGCCTCGACTATGTATTTATACATTTTTTTAAATTTGATAATGGTAACAATTTATTTTTTAGGAAAGAAACTTATTCGGGTTTTTCTTTTAAAACTCGAAAATGAGGCCTATAAGCATATATCAACCACTATGATAATGTGGTTGTGATAGTATTATAACAATATCTATATATATATATATATATATATATATATATATATATATATATATAACAAATTAATTCCTTTTGGAGTTGAGCGTTAGAGGAAAAAGAGGGGAGCAACATAATTGGAGTTTGATAGCCTAGGTGTTATATGTCCCTCCACATATTTTATAATATTAAATGTTTCCCTTCCATAATTGTCTATCAGAGTAACAAGAGAGGAGTGAATGATCACAATGCAATGACCTGACATATTTAATAATACATATTATAATATGAAATATTAAATCCATTAACTTTTCGTATTTTGACCATCAGAGGAATGAGAAAGGAGCACATGAATTGTGTATGAAATTCGACGTCCCGATTCCCCACATGACTTATTAATAATATAAAAAAATATATTATAATGAAGCCTAGGTGCATTACAATGGAGTTAAGTACATCATATAATAATTTTGGTGCTTTATAATGAAATTGATTATATTATAATATAATTGATTAATTGCATTACAATGTTCCCGTTAGTCCCTAAAGATGCACTTGACTGTGAGAGGGAAAGCTAGGGCATAATTCATTTATTGCAAAGTATTTTTAATGTTTTATGATTTGGTTTTTTAATAGGGTGGTTGGAAACTAGCTCAAGGTTACAACATGACATGAAAATCAAGATCAGAACATAGCATATCCCATTGGTTGAATAATACGTAGACACATAGATGGATTAAACCAATTAAGAAAAGGGAAGATGAAGTCTTCAATTTGTCAACTTCACATGAATTCTCATCTCAAAATGTCATAAAGAAACAAGAATATCATCTTGATATCAAAACTTGAAAAATTATCTCTATGGTAAAATTTTCACTGTATAAACTAACATTCAAGAATAAAAAAGAATTGCAATCTGAATAATGAATTCAAGAATGAATAAAGAAATAATAGAGTAGAAAAAGAGATTCTAACCATACATATTCCTTTTCTATTAAATGTTAAATTGAACATAAATTCCTTTTACAATAAGCTTCACAAAAAAGGTCCCCAGGATCTCCAATTTTTTTACATTTACATAATCTTTCCTCTGTCTATTTAAACTATCTATTAAACTTCCAGATCCTATCATATAGTATATATTTAATGACTAGATTCAAATAGGATCTATCTACTAAGGTAGTTCACTCAAAAAGAGCTTCTACAATCCCAAAATAGATCACAGCTCAATAGCTTGATATTGCAAAATATTGCCAGCATTTACATTTGACTCTAGAAAATAGGAATTAGTTTGATTTTGTCAAACAGATCGAGGTCTTCGCATCTCACTGACAAAAAACAAGTAGGCTTTTCCATATTTCCTGGAAAACATTTAAATCATGATTGTATAAAATTTCCATGTTACCTTTAGGATATAATCAGAGTAGTAGCTTTAGCATTTTTCTGTTTGAGTTTTGTGTTAAGAACAATATTGTGCCAATATAGTCTGAAATTAATCTCCTTGAGTTCTTTGAGAAATTCCCTTTGCTCTTTCTTCTTCTTTTTAAAACCTTGAATCCTTTATTTCCGGCGAGCATTCCTTTGTTCTATCTACGCCTTGTGTTTCCTTAATTGTCTTACTGTTTTCTGAAATTCCTTGATCCTTTCTTTATCAATTCTGATTTTAACTCTGAATCCTGAGCATTCTTCAAAAGGTGCAGGTTCATTCAGGTTTAAGGAAACTTTGGGTTCTTTTTCTTTAACTTGGTACTTTGAGACTAATCCTGAGATATGTTCTTCATCAGAAATTGATGAATCTATAGCTTCATGCACATATGATATGTGATATGAGTCTTCAAAGTAATCATATTTATCCTCAGGGGTTTCACTGATACCTTTAGCCATCTCTTTAGCTTTTGATAATCTGGTTGAAGCTCTCGTTACAGGTCATGTAGATGGTGAAATCATTATTTTTCCTTTGTTGATTGGTTTCTTAGGTAATGATGTTTTTTTTTCCCTTTTCCTGGTACTTGCTTCAGCATTCTCAGAGTCATATTCTATGACTATGAAATTTTATTCTTTGATTGATGGATTAAACATGGCCTTTGACTTTAGTCTATACTTTTTGGTGACCCTAGTAGAATTACTTCTAGGTTTTTGTGATACAGACACACCTTTAACCCTTTTCCATTTGACTGCAACACCCATTTTACCGGTTGATGGCGTTTCATGCTTGATAGTAGTTTGAGTATCAATATATTTCTCTAAATCATTTTCCCCTTTAACATCTTCTTCAGAAAATGTTTCAATTTCTGGATCCCACGTAGCTCTTTTACTTCTGCTCCTCCTGGTCACCCTGATATCAGACATCTCCTCTTTCACAGGCGTTTCATCGAAAATATCTCAACTTTGTGTAATGGTATTTCTCCCTTTTCCTTTCTTCTTCTTATTGTAATGAGTGTTAGGGTGTAAAGATTGTGTGAGCCAGCGCCAGAGCTTCTGTAATTCACTCAAAGAAGACATGACTAAGGTTTTAATTAGGACTTGATGAAAATATGTAACCACATGTTCTTTCTTCCACCATCTATTTCCTCCAACCACCAACCTACAAGCCTTTACAAAAGTCTACTTTGTCACTAGCATCAACATCTTATCGATCTCCACTTCGTGACCATCAAAATTCAGAGCGAACTCCATGGAGACCTGCTCATCATAACCCTGAAAAGTGGTAAGGAATTCAAACCACCCAGTGTCTCTAAACCTTTGAGCTATCTGAGGATAGGCTTCAAGAATTTCAGCACCCTCTGGTTCTATTCTGACTACCTGTTCACTCCTCTTTGGCTCCATCAAAACACAATTTTGTAAATAGTGCCCTCGGTTTCCAAATTTACCACCTGCAATATGTTAGTGTATATCATTCCTTTGAGTGAATACCTGCACCTGAATTCAGCAAAATTGAATAGGTATAATATAATGATCATTGAGAATTGGGTGATTTAAAATGAGTCCTGCGTGGTTACACATCAATCGGATTATGAAACAGTCTGAATTTGTAAATAATTTCCAAGCTTGCATGGACACATGTGAACTCTCAATCCACAATTCGTGTCATCATAACGAAATCTGGATGGCAGGCACGTATCAAGGCATGATTATTTTGGCTCTACGGGAATAGCCTTATTCCCATAGCGCTATTAACAACTTAGCAAAATTTTAAAGTTTGAAATTCAAACAGGCATATAAGGTGACACCTCGTTTTAAAACCATGTCTTTCAAAATCAAACTTAAGTAAACTATTCAAAAACTGTAATGCAAACCATAATACACTAAAAATGAAAATTGAAATCAACTGGAAACATAAAATGAAGTGTGGGTAAGATGGGTTTAGGATAAGGTTTTCTCACTAAACCAAGACAAAATTAGAGACTAACACTGGCTCCTTTTGGGGATGGATTTTTTATAATAAACTCCAAGAACTACAAACCAATGACTTTCCTTTATCTTTGATTTACTGATTCCCCTGCAACTGTCAATCTTTTATTCTCATCATAACTATAAAAAACAAGTCCATTGGGTATATGGAGTCTTTATTGAAAGGAAAACCTACTGTACTAACTGAAACCTGATGAGCCCTTAGAGAAAACAGTGGTTCAAGAAACTCCCATTCACTGGGCCCCCAAAAGTTTCAGTGTTATCTAAATTATGCAAGAAAAAGTGTTATTATTGATTACCTTGGCTACTGTGAAAGGACCATACCATAGGTTATCAAAATTTCCATGTTTTGCTTTATCCTCTCTCCTGGCAATCCATCTTAACACCAAATCCCCTTCATTGAAAACATATTTCTTAAATCCCTTATCGAATGTAGCCTTGATTTTTCTTTGATGAGTAGGAGATTTCTGATTAACCTGTTCTCTCACTTGCTGAACTTTAATCATCTGAAAAATTCTTCTTTGGACATGATTGGGTTCCTCTAGTTCTTCCTCCAGAAACTTAAAAACCGGCAAGCCTAATTGAGTTGGAAAAATTGATTCTATCCCATATACCATCTGGAAACGAGATGTCCCAATAGACTTCTTATTACTGATACGATCATCCCAAAGGGAAAACTTTAACTTAAAATCCCATGATTTTTTATTTTTTGTTAGTAATTTTTTGATAATCCTTGTGAGAGTTTTATTGGAAGATTTTGCCAATCCATTCCCTTGGGGGTAGTAGGGTGTAGAATGAACCAATTTGATACTATACTTATTGTATAATTCAATCATGGAATTTGATATAAAATCATGTGCATTATCAGTGACCGGTTTTTCAGGACAACCAAACCTAGAAAAAATATATCCTTCTAGAAATTCCATGATTACCTTGTCTGTCATATTTTGAGTCAGAATTACTTCAATCCACTTCATAAAATAATTTTTGGCTATAAGAATCCATCTATGTTGTCCTGAGGATGACAAATTAATCTCTTCGATGAATTCCAATCCCCACTGTTGAAACGGTCCATGGGCGATGATTGGTTTCGGAGGCAGGGATATAAGTTTCTTCTTTCCAACAAACTTCTGACAAGGTTCACATGCCCTGACCTGAGAAAAAATATCTGAGAATAGAATTAGCCAGTAATAGACTGCACTAAGAATCTTGAAGGCAGTAGCCTTCCAATGATGATGGCCTCCGCAGACACCATGATGTAGATAATAAAAGATTTGTTTAGCTTCATTTTCGTCCACACACCTCAACAAAAAATCATTGGGGTCCTTCCAAAACAGAGTCTAATCAACAATACAGTACTTTACAACTCTCAACTTTAATGATCTGAATTTTGATTTATCCAACTCTAGGGGAGATTGAAAATTGAGCAAAAAAAATACGATATCTTTGTACCATTTTGAAGAAACATACTTGTTGTTTATCTGTAAATTCATTTCTTCAATCTGGACAGAAGAGTCTTGTGTCTTGTTTGAAATATGGTATAATCCAACTGCTTTGCAATTACATTCTGTCATTAATTTTGTAGGGCCTTATCCTTTTATCAGCTGAGTAGGATTTATGGTGAGATCATATTCCAGGATTTTGGTTATCCATTTCCCTCACTTTCCTTCACAATCAGGTTGAACCAATATTTCTTTGACTGCACTGCTTGGGACATAAGCTATAATTTTAGATTGAAGAACATATAATCTGAAGTATTTTAAAGCCTTTACCAAGGCATGGGCCTATTTTTATATTAAATCATACTTCAATTCAGAGTCTCTGAGGGTTTTTCTAAAGAAAGAGATAGGTTGCTTGTATCCTTGCTCATTTCTTTGTAGAAGAACAATAACTATGGTATTCTCTGATACAAATGAAAAAATCATGAATTCTTTGGAGTAATCTGGGCTAATTAGAACAGGTGCCTGAATGATAGCCTATTTGATCCTTTCAAAGGACTCTCTCACTTATGGTATCCACATAATTTCTGCATCCTTTTTCAACATGTCAGTGATGTACTTGACAATTTCTGTAAAGTTAGATATAAACCTCCTTAAAAAATTAATTTTACCAATGAATGACTGAATGGACTTTTTATTTCTCGGAATGTCAATTTTTTGAATAGCCTTTACTCTTTCCGGATCTCTTTTAATACCTTCAGGTGAAACAATGTGTCCTAGAAGCTTTCCTTCCTCCATGGAAAAATGTGATTTTTTGGGATTAAGTGATATGTCATACCTCCTGCACTTCTCAAAGGTATGCTTCAAGTGTTGTAAATGTTCTTCATCGGATGTAGAAAATATAGTGATGTCATCAAGGTAAATAACCACAAACCTGTCTTTCTCCCCAATGAAGGTGATATCCATAGCCCTTTGAAATGTAGCTCCTGCGTTCATCAAACTAAAAGGCATATTTTCGCACCCCAAGGAGTGGTAAAAGCTATTTTCTTCTTGTATTCTTCCATTAATTATATTTGATTGTACCTTGAATATCCATCAAGCATATATATTCTCTTTGCATTGAAAACTCTTTGTAAGATATAATCCATTTTTGGTAATGGATAATTGTCTTTCAGAGAGCACCTGTTTAGATTCCTGAAGTCTACATAGAGCCTTATCTCTCCGTTCTTTTTTCTGATAAGTACAAGGTTGGCTACCCATTCTGAGTATCTCAGTGGCACTATGATTTTTTATTCCAACAAACTTTTCATCTCCTTTTCTATTATAGGTAATAGTAAAGGATTAAATTGCCTGAACTTTTGTTTAACAGGTTTTGATCCAGGTTTTAGAGGAATTTTGTGCTGAATAATATATGTATCAAACACCCTTAGATCTTCATAAGACCATGCAAAAATGTTTGAATAATGTTTCATTAATTTAGCATATGCTTCTTTCTGTTTTTGTGACAGTTTCCTAGATATTTTTACCAACCTGGGATTTGCATCCGGACTAATGTCACAGTCTACTACATCTGTTTCTTCTGTTTGGATAACAGCCTTTCTGGAAACATCATTATGATCGAACAACCTTTCTAGCGGGACCAAACCCTTGGGCAGATGGTTTGTCTTCAATTCAATGATTTTGTGGCCAGCAATTGTATCTTGAAGGACTTCTGCAACATGTATTTTTGCTTCTCCATCTTCGCCATCTTGGTCAATTGAAATGTTAGAAAACTCTTCAATAGTTTTCAAAAATCTTTGAATTTCCTCATCATCTTTAAAAACCAGCCAATGTTTTATATTATCCAATATTGAAGGTTTGTTTTTTACTTCAACTTCGAATTTCAAATTAGGAAACATCGGAGTTTTAAATTTGATAGTTGCTAGTGCCAAAGAGTCGGCCTGCTGATTCAAATTTTTGTGCACAAAAGTAATATTAAACGTTGAAAAAGAAATTATCCACATAATCTCATACCTCATTTATGTATTGTTTTAACCTTTTATGTTTTGTTTGGTATATATTCTTGATCTGGTGAATAATAAGTTATGAGTCTCCAAAACCAAACAACTTATCTACTCCCATATCTCTAGCATCTTTCAAACCTAACAACAAAGATTCATACTCACTGATGTTATTAGTGGTGTCAAATTAAAGTTTATATGACATGGGGATAACCTCCTTGGTAGGGGAAATGAAGACAATACCAGATCCAGAACCTTCTTTAGAAGATGCTTCATCAAAATACATTTTCCAAAAAAAATTGTCTTTACTGTCTCCCACTGTAGTTTTTGACTTTCTGACTGATACTTCTGCCATTTCCTCACTCATATGAAAAATAGAAGAACCAATATCATCTTCTACATCATATATAGGATGATTAGTAGGATTATTGTGATCACTTACCAAATAAGCCAATATAACTTCTCTGTATAATCTTCGTTGTTCCCCACCAAAAACAGGCATGGTTGCATAGCTAAGGTCCATATGTAAAGTACCACCTACCTTCTTATCCAAAGATCTTGAAAGAAGCATTCCAAATTTTGGTGGTATGTGAGCCACAATAAAATCTAATACCACACTTTTCATAGGCAATTGGCAAAAATTAACAACCACATCTTTCATAACTCCAAGGCATTTGACTTTCTTGGAGTCAAAAGAATATAGATCATGATATGGTCTAGTAATGTCCAACCCTAATTCTTCCATCACCACCTTGGGAATTACATTATGCAAGGCACTAGAATCCATTAAGTAATTGTGCAATATCTTTTCATGGATATTTAATGAAATGTAAAAAGGTGGAGAGGCATCAATTCTATCTTCAATGTGAGGTCCAATGGTTATAGCAGGGTTGTCATCCTCTAGATTGATCATATCTAAAAGGGTGACATGAGTTGGATATTGTAGATCCTTGAGGATGGTCTTTCTGAAAGGTTATGTTTTCATAAGTTCTAATAATGGCACTAAAATCTTGATTTTGTTAATTTTGTGTTATAAAATGAAAGCAGAAACATTTCTATCTTGTTCCTTTATGTTAACAGTACTATCCTTGGCAGGTTGTTTCAATGGTTGATGAACTTGGATCTTGGGAACACCTTTGATAATTCTTGTCTTAACTGGTGATCTAAAAATGAAGAAGACTTGAAATGTTGAAAATATTTGCAAGTAAAGTTTATGTGTTTAAAGAAAATGGATCAACTTTGCAACACATCATTTAATAGGATTTACTCATTTAATACACAAATAAACAACAGCATAATCAATGAACATAAGCACATAAACATAACAAATGATAAAGGAGTTCACCCCTCTCTTGGGCTACATCTCCTGGTCCAACTTCCAATGGATCATTATTATTAATTTCTCAAAGTGTTCAAAAATGTGCTTTAAAATGCTCAAATTGACCAACATACTGCTCCAATGGGTTCAGAGCATCCAAAAACCCCTAGCTGGGCTTTTTTGGCACCTCGTTTGGCCAAAAAACAAAGAAGTTAGGCTTCTTGGAAGTCCCCCTTTCAAGCTTGTTGTCTCTGCATCTACAAATTGCACCCTTGTTCATTCAACCTAGCACACACACTATTTAAAGCGTAAAAACCCGACACCGAACGCAACCATGCAAATGGTGTGAGCTGTAGGATGGTTATGGGCGCACCAACCCCTAACCACCAAGCTCTCGATCATATGGGTCTACGATATGACCTCGGGCTAGCAAACAAAACTCAACCATATCAACTCTCGCGCTCTCTTTTATGGTCACATGTGGTCATACATACAACCACGGGCTACACATTAAAAAAATTGGCGTGCACAATAACGAAGGGTATGGTCATATGTAGTGTGAGTGTGAACGAGGGCTAGGGCTAAGCCCCATCCCGGACACCTGCGCCACCACAAAGTAATTCAAATTTAAATACATTTTATAACATATAGTTTACGAGTAACACCGTGTGGGCTAGTGGTAGCCCACACTCTACCAAAGCGTGGAGCCAAAGGGGAGGTTCGAGGTTCAATCCCCACAGACTCCATACAATTTTAAACAACAACCAATACAACGATGCCACGTGACAACCCATGACTGGGCCGCGTGGCACCAAATTATTAACCAAAAATGATGCCACGTGTCACATCACAATTCGACCACATCCGCCAATAAAAAACTACCATGTCATCACATGCCACATCAGTGTATAGTCGAATGGTATCTGCCACATCATCGTACGACCCCTGCCACGTCATCCTGTACGGACTGCACAGTGAGTGTCCTTTTTTTTCCTATTTGATGATTCGAACAGATCGTGATATATCTCGCTCCCGACATCCATTTGAAACGAAATGAGTTGCGTTGGGTTCGCAATGACGAGGCATATGCTATTGTTCGATTTGAAGCGATTCCGAGCACTTTGAATTTTTTAGCAAAATTTGATCCCATGATCACACCTCCCCATTGGGAAGCTTTTGGACCTCCAAAAGACTATATTCAGTCTATGTGAAGATTAGGGTATAGTTCCCTCACCCTTACAACCTCAATCCACCTGGATTTTCTTGGATTGGTACCTTTAACACCAACTCGAAGATACTCCACATTTCCTCATTTTGAAGTTCACATTCTCCTGTCAAGGATGGTGTCTTCATGCAGTTCTGTAAGATATTTTGGGGAAAAATCATCTATAGAAGGAATATGAACATGCTCTCCATGATCATTAATCAACGGAGGCTCATACAATTTCAAATTCTCAACATTAACGACTACATACATTTGCATATAAGGAGGCAAATCTAAACGAAAGGCATTGTTACCAATCTTGTCGATAATCTTGAAAGGACCATATCGAATCGGTTTCAATATTTTACCTTCTCCTTTAAGCCTCTCCTTACTAATGTAAATCCAAAATTCATCTCCAACTTGGAAGCTGTGATCAACACGATGCTTTTCATGTCTCATTTTGTACTTGGCCTGACTCTTTTCCAACTGCTCTTGCACCACTTGATGTATCGAATGAATTTGTTCAGTGAACTTTTTTCCCCTATGAATGTCATATTGACCATCGATAGCAATATCTTTCCCAAAGATAAAATCTAAAGGAGACTTGGGAAAATAGCCAAAACATGCTTCAAATGGCGACATTTGAGTCGAAGAGTGCTTAGCTCGATTGTAAGCATGTTGCATGTAGTGTAAATGGTCATCCCAAAGTTTAGGATGCTTGTTGCAATAAGCACAAAGAAGATGCACCACTGTTTGATTTACCACCTCTGTCTGACCATTTGTTTGCGGATGAAAAGTTGTGCTCTTTTTAAGTTTGGTGTCCATGAGTGCCCATAAACTCGACCAAAAACTTCCAACAAATCAAGAATCTCAATCAGAAATAATGGATTTAGGCAATCCAAAATGCACCCAAACATTTTGAAAGAACATTTGTGCCGTTTTTTCAGCTATAACCTACTTAGTACAAGGCATCAAAATACACATTTTTCTAAATCGATCAACCACAACATAAATATAATCATGATTTCGTCTCGACATAGGTAAACCACCTACAAAATCCATGGAAATACTTTCCCAAGGTCGAGAAGGAACTGGAAGTGGAGTATACAAACCCGACTTTCGATTGCTAGGTTTACCTGTGGCAGACAACTAACATCCTCAAACATATCTTGAAACACTTTCATTCATTTTAGGCAAGTAGCAGTATCTTTGAAAATTAGCCACTGTCTTGCCTACACCAAAATGACCAGCAATAAGAGAAGAATGCGCTTCTCTTATAATCTTGATTCTTTCCCCCTGTGGAATACACAACTTGCCAAGATGATACAAAAGATTATTATGCACATGGTAATCCAATTCTTCAACATGGTTAGAGTGGCATAAAGTTTCATATACTTCTTTTAAATCAGTATCTAAAGCATATTGCTCAACATAATTTTCATGCATGATAGGACTATGCTTAAGAATAACTGAAGCACTAATAATAGGCCTTGAAAGCATATCAGCGACTTTGTTAAAAATGCCTTTCTTATACCTGATGACCAGGTGACAATGTTGAAGAAAACCCATCCATCTGAAGTTCCTAGCGTTCGTGCTAGAATCGTCATCGGGTGAGCAAAAATGGGAGCACTAGCATGCCCTGTTGGGCTCGGCAAGGTAGAACAGGATGCTATGGAGAAAAAAGGGTTAACAGAAAACAGAAAACACAACAGAATACAATCTATCTAATAGCTGAAAGCAAATAACAATTTGAATAATAAACAAAAACGTCAAATGTGAGACAAGGGAGTTATCAATGGTTTCAAGGCTTGATCTATTAGTGAAACCAAAGCACACACTGAAGAAAGGGATAATGGTTCCTCTTCCCTCCAGCGGAAGGTCCTTCGTGGATCCTCAACATAATGCCTTCCTTAAAAAATGAACAGAACAAAAATGGGTGGTGAGAGAACTCTGGATTACACAGCTGATGGACTGGTTGTCAAAGGCTAGGCTCTGAATCATCTAGACAGCGTAACTCTGCTTTGAATTCTCTGTTGAAACAATGAGTCTTCATGGCTATTTATAGCATTTTTCCAGGCGGTCACGTAACCAACTTCCGGTGTGAACACGGACCTGTTTAGGGTTCTCTTAAGTCATTAATTCGTCGTATTTGTAGAGCCAACCCTGATATGAGGGTCAAATAACTTTGGGGGCCGGTCCGAAGGCGGTCGAGAGGCTGACCTCGGCAATTAATGCGCCGTATTATCAAATGCGTGGGTTTTTGTGTGGACAGTCGCGCGTCGGGAGCGCATGCGCGCATAACACGTTTTTGTCCCGTGCATGTGCGCGCGCATCAAGCTGATGTAA
This sequence comes from Picea engelmannii, assembly GCA_009831015.1. Lineage (NCBI taxonomy): Eukaryota > Viridiplantae > Streptophyta > Pinopsida > Pinales > Pinaceae > Picea > Picea engelmannii. Next base: position 393,639 of record ML793614.1, on the reverse strand, counting down.
AACACCCTGCAATTTTTGGTTACTTTGTATAGTTTTTTGCCCTTCTGGAGTGCTGTGAAATTAATTTAGTGCCATGAGTGACTTCATTGTTGTTTTGATGATGTGGAGTTGTTGTCACCATGTGCAGATGAAATTTCAGTGATAACAGATGCCCCCTGATGGATGAGGTTAGGAGCATACGTATAGCCGAAATCCATCAATGTTTCTTCTACTGAGACTATTTTTGTAAGGGAAAGCAATAGTGGGACCCTTCAGAACGATCCGTTGGAGGAAAAAGGAACCGGTATCTCGACCTTCTGAGAGACGTGTATGAAAAAATATACAACTGTGTACAAACGAGGCGGGCATGCCCCATGCTCGTGTGATGTAACTCTGAAAAAGGATGACGGAAGTGTTGGTGTAGACAACTGCAGCGCCCTCGGGGGCGGTAATGATAAAGGAAGAAGACAATTCTGAAAATGAACATACTCTGAATAATAGGCAATGATCGCTGTAATAAGCAGCGACGATGATGTGGGCATTGATGGCCCTACCAAGTTCAGAGGTCTTCGGCGAATGACAAAAAGAACTGCAATAGTCGCAAAGTAAGACCCACCATAACATGAGAGAGTGTTGGCGTCGAATGTTAAGGGGGCCAACAACAGAAGGGAGCAATGTTGTTTCCCCCTGTGTCATCCAAGATCTCTCATTAATAGAGAATGAGAATCAAGATACGGTCTCCCTTCTGGAAAAGTGTGTTGATGTCGACAAAAGGGGGACGCAACTCCCTGAAGCAAAAAGGGGTACTCCGTGGAATCTACTGAGGTGATGAGGTGGAAGAGGTACATGGATGAAGTCAAGAAGTGGGATGACTCAAGACTGCCCTTGGTTAGAGGATATATGAGAGAAACAGTGGTCGCAACCGTGTAACAAGGTCGAGTGTCAGGGGGACGACAAGACCAGGGCTAAGTTGTGCCAGATGTGGGACAAGGTGAACAAATTCAGAGGGTAGAGGTAACTGACCTGCGGGGTACTCTGAAGATATGGACGATGTCGGCAAGGGTAAATGATAAGTACTGCTCCAATCCAAGGGCGACATGGGTTGCATATGGCCAAGAAAGCAAGTCTCCAACGATGACGACAAAGAATGTACTGACTGAAGGTAAAGGTGTTTGTACAGTAAATAATAAATAATAAATAATTTTGGGGAAACCATGTACAAATACAGAAATGGGTGCCCCAGTGTGAAATGCGTGCCCCAGGGAGGGAAGGATTGTCATGAAACACTGATGAAGGGTGGGGGCCCCATTGGCGAGTTTCTGTATGAGGTAGGTGAAACGAAGATAGGTTCGCAGATGGGCAAACTGATGGTGGATGAAATGGTGGGTTCGTGATCCTGCGGAGGTGCAGGTAAAACAGAACGTAACCAAAAAGTGAAGAGTTGGGAGTCTGTATGGGAAGCTAGAAAAATGAGGAGAAGAAGTATGTGATTAATTCACAACATGATGTAAGACTGCCGGGACTCCCATCCCTAAAGGGTAGTGAAAAACAACATGAGTGTCAGAAGTGCAAAAAAAAGGTGCTACGAGTGGGACAACTCATGTGGGTGAGAATGCTACCGGGTTGCAGTACCGCAGATGCAAAAATGGAGGTTTGGGTACTGCAGAGCCAGGAATGGGTATCCTAAAGGCTAAAATCATGGGGTGTGACTGGGAAGGCAATACAGTGGGAGAGACTACATGCCAGTGCTGAGTATATACCTGAAGGAGTGATGTGGA
>ML793614.1:362579-380098 GCA_009831015.1 Picea engelmannii | reverse complement strand
TGTCTGCAGCCATATTAGCTATTTGTCGAGCTCTAGGAGTGAGTAAGATTGGTAATGTTGATGGATAAGGTGTCCCTTGTATATTACAACCTATATGTATTGTCCCTGAGTCTTGATCTTTAATAGATAAGGATTTATCTTCTGGACTAAGATCAGCTAATGGGTTGAGAAACAAAGGATTCTCAAAAGAAAATTAATGTGATCTAAAATCCTCAGATGAGACAAGTCCAAGAGATGAAGAAGTTGTCTCTGGTTTGATCTTAATATCTGTGTTGTGACCTCTCAAAGTTTCAGTGACAGGAAAAATGTTTGGGTACTCCTGTTTAATGAGTTCAGTAAGTAACTTCCACTGTTCTAAATTTACTTATGAAATAGTTGAAGGGAATGAAACTATATCAGACTCAATAATAGGTTCAATTTCACTTTCAGGATTCACATCTTCATCTAATTGGGTTTTGATGATTTCAAAGGATTGTCCTTGATAAATTTCTTAAGATAATTTTCTCTTTAAGGTTGAAGACTGACCAGAAAGAACTTTAGGTTTTCTTAATAACTTTTCAAGATTTGGAACTACTGCAATAGGCTCAAGATCTAGATTTTTCTTGGTTACTTGTCTCTTATTAGATGATGAAGAATTTAGAGGAGTTTTAGGTCCTTTACCTTCTCTTTTAGCAGACATAATTACCACAAAGGAGTCGCCAGGTGAATAATCACAGTCTTAAATAATTTTCCAAAATCTTGTTCACCGCCAAGATCTAAATGTAAACTTGTCGTTTCCCCAGGGAAGATCTCTTCGTTTCTTCGTCCCCAGCAACGATGCCAAAAATGTTAGTCCATAAAGTTTCACTTGACTATGAGAGGGAAATATAGGGCATCATTCATTTATTGCAAAGTATTTTTAAGTTTTTATGATTTGGTTTTTCAATAGGGTGGTTAAAAACTGGCTCAAGCTTACAACATGACATGAAAATCAGGATCGGAACATAACATATCCCATTGGTTGAATAATAGGTAGACACATAGATGGATTAATCCAATTAATAAAAAGGAAGATGAAGTCTTCAATTTGTCAACTTCACATGAATTCTCGTCTCAAAATGTCATAAAGAAACAAGAATATCAGCTTGATATCAAAACTTGAAAGATTATCTCTACAGTAAAAATTTTACTGTATAAATTAACAGTCAAGAATAAAAAAGCATTGCAATATGAATAATGAATTCAATCATGAATAAAGAAATAATAGAGTAGAAAAAGAGAGTCTAACCATCCATATGCCTTTTCTATTAAATGTCAAATTGAACATAAATTCCTTTTACAATGAGCTTCACAAAAAAGGTCCCTAGGATCTCCAGTTTTTAGACCTTCACATAGTCTTTCCTCTGTCTATTTAAACTATCTATAGAACTTCCAGATCCTATCACCTAGTATAGCTTTAATGACTAGATTCGAATAGTATCTATCTACTAAGGTAGTTCACTCAAAAAGAGCTTCTACAATCCCAAAATAGATAACAACTCAACAACTTGATATTGCAAAATATTGCCAACATTTACATTTGACTCTACAAAATAGGAATTAGTTTGATTTTGTCAAACAGATCGAGGTATTACCATCTCACTGACCAAAAACAAATAGGCTTTGCCATATTTCCTAGAAAACATTTAAATCATGATTGTAGCAAATTTCCATGTTACCTTTAGGATATAATCACAACAATAGCTTTATCATTTTTCTGTTTGAGCTTTGTGGTAAGCACAACATTGTGCCAATAGAGTCGGAAATTAATCTCCCTGAGTTCTTTCAACAATGCTCTTTGCTCTTTCTTCTTCTTTCTAAAACCTTGAATCCTTTATTACTGGCGAGCATTCCATTGTTCTATCTGTGCCTTTTCTTTCTTTAACTGTCTTACTGTTTTCTGAAATTCCTTGATCATTTCTTTATCAGTTCTGATTTTAACTCGGAATCCTAAGAATTCTTCAAACGGTGCAGGTTCATTCAGGTTTAAGGAAACTTTGGGTTCTTTTTCTTTAACTTGGTACTTTGAGAATAATCCTGAGCTATGTTCTTCATCAGAACTTGTTGAATCTATAGCTTCAGGCACATCTGATATGTGATTTGAGTCTTCAACGTAATCATGTTTACCCTCAGGGGTTTCACAGATACCTTTATCCATCTCTTTAGCTTTTGCTAATATGTTTGAAGCTCTCATTAAAGGTCCTGTGGATGGTGAAATCATTCTTTTTCCTTTGTTGACTGGTTTCTTAGGAAATGAAGTTCTTTTAGCCCTTTTCCTGGTACTTGCTTTAGCATTCTCAGAGTCATCTTCTATGACTATGATGTTTTCTTCTTTGATTGATGGATTAAACATGGCCTTTGACTTCAGTCTATACTTGTTGGTGACCCTAGTATAATTCCTTCTAGGTTTTTGTGATACAGACACACCTTTAACCCTTTTCCCTTTGAATGCAGCACCCCTTTTACTGGTTGATGGCATTTCATGCTTGACTGTAGTTTGAGTATCAATATCTTTCTTTGAATCATTTTCCCCTTTAACATCTTCTCTAGAAAATGTTTCAATTTATGGATCCCACCTAGGTCTTTTACTTCTTCTCCTCCTCGTCACCCTGATATCAGACATCTCATCTTTCATAGGGGTTTCATAAAAAATATCTCAACTCTATGTAACAGTCTTTCACCCTTTTCCTTTCTTGTTCTTATTGGACTGAGTGTTAGGGTTTAAAGATTGTGTGAACCAGCTCGAGGGCTTCTGTAATTTGCTCAAAGAAGACATGACTAAGGTTTTAATTAGGACTTGATAAAACTATGTAACCACATGTTATTTCTTCCACCATCTTTCTCCTCCAACCACCAACCTGCAAGCCTTTGCAATAGTCTTCTCTATCACTAGCATCAACATCTTACTGATCTCCACCTCGTGACCATCAAAATTCAGAGAGAACTCCATGGAGACATGCTCATCATAACCCTGAAAAGTGGTAAGGAATTCAAGCCACCCAACATCTTTGAACCTTTGAGCTATCTGAGGATAGGCTTCAAGAAGTTCAACACCCTCTGGTTCTATTCTGACTACCTATCCTCTCCTATTTGGTGCCAAAAACACAATTATGTAACTAGCGCCCTCAGGTTCCAAATTTACCACCTGCAATTTGTTAGTCTATATTGTTCCTTTGAGCGAATACCTACACCTGAATTCATCAAATTAGAAAAGGTATAATATAAAAATCATTGAGAATTGGGTGATTTAAAATGAGTCCTGCGCGGGTACACAACACTCATATTATGAAATGGTTTGAATTTGTAAATGATTTCCAAGCTTTTGTGGACTCATGTGAACTCTCAATCCATGATTCATGTCATCATAATGAAATCTAGATGGAAGGCACGTATCAAGGCATGATTATTTTGGTGCTACGGGAATAGCCTTATTCCCATAGTGTTATTAATGACTTAGCAAAATTTGAAAGTTTTAAATTCAAACAGGCATATAAGGTGACACCTTGTTTTAAAACCATGTCTTTCAAAATAAAACTTAAATAAACTATCCAAAAACTGTAATGAAAACCATAATACACTAAAAATGAAAATTGAAATCAATTGGAAACAGAAAATGAAGTGTGGGTAAGATGGGTTTAGGATAAGGGTTTCTCACTAAACCAAGACAAAATTAGAGACTAACAGTTCCTATAGCCTAGATAATTAAATTCGCACTAAACCATTCCCAAGGAAATGGAGAAAAAGTAAAACCTCATTAATCATAGGGTTAGTATATCAAGATAAGTAAAAATATATTTTAGGGGGGTGGGGGTAATTAATTAGTGAATGCTAATTCTCCCTAATAGGGACTAAATAATTGAATATTGAGGATTGGTATTTTAAGAAATATTGATTAAGTAACTTAATCCGTTTATGAGAAATGGACAAGTTTCAATCTTTGGTCGAGCAAGCCTTATATCCTATGGTTACGTGGAATGTCGTTATTGGTCCACGTGTGACTTAAGGAGACAAATACATGGTCACACCAATAATCAAAGTGGAAGGAGAGATTCAATCTCAGTTGTAGATCTCCAAGGGCCCCACATAAGCTAAGTGAAACTGGAGAGTGAGAAGGGTCATTAAACATCATGTGAATTTGCAGCTCTGAAGTAATTAGGGCCATTGGATCTATGTGTTAGATCCATTGAATTATATGATATCGGAAAGAGTTTTTCATAGTGGTCTGAGTGCATGGAACATGGAAACTCCGACGAAGAGACTCTAGGAGGTGATCAAAGTCGTTCATTGGTAAACTCTAAGGACCGTTATATCTAACAAAGGGAGACATTGTTTCAAAGGGCTCAGTGGGTCAATTGATAGGTGCCATTTCATTGTTGCATTGGATGGTGCAAGGGATAGGAAGCCCTGTGACAGTGAGGGGATTTGGACAAAAGAGGGTCTAAGCAACTTTAGGAAGTGGTAACTTTTGATCTAGAGCTCAGTTTTGAGCATGTTTATAGTTTTTGGAAAGTTGTGGAAGATAATAAGATGATGGTAGGCTCTAGAAGAGGCTTTGAGAGGGTTGAGTAAAAGAAAAAATTTAATACCCCATCCCTTAAAAATGTACTTTGGGGGTTGGGAGTGTTACAATTTTTCAGGTCATTGAAATTCAAAACATATACTTTTCCTTTGTACATGAGAATCCCATCTTCTTGCATCTCATAAAAATTAAATTTCTACTCAAAAATTCCTTTGTGTGATGTCTCTTTTATTTTTATATATTGTTGATCTGAATTTGTGATATAGAAGCGAGGGTAGAGAGAGAGTTAGAGGAAGGGGGGATATAGAGGGAGAAACAGGGGCAAAGAGAGAGTGATACTGAGACTAACAATGAGGAGAGAGAGAAAGGGAGGGAGATAGGTGGAAGGGAGAGGTGGTGTAATAGGGGAGGGAGGGACAAAGGGGTAGGGGGAGAGAGAGAGAGAGAGAGAGAGAGAGGAGGAGGATAGATAGGGAGTGGGTGTGAGTCTAAGACGTGTCAAGGAAAGGTCTAGTTCTAGGTATTTACATGCCTTGTGATGTCTAATTCTTTCCATGTCTAGGTCTTACCATGTATAGGAGTGTAAGAGGGTCAGGGAGGGAGAAATATATGAGGTTAGAGAGGGAGAGTGAGAAGGAGAGGGAGAGGGAGAGGGATATAGAGAGGGGGTAGATGTAGGATAGAGAGAGAGAGAGAGAGAGAGAGAGAGTGGGAGTGACGAGTGCATCAGAAATAAAAAATAGCTTATAATAGCATGTGTGTGTTCCCATAGCGTGAGCACGCTACTAGGAAGGTGTGCACATTTCCTACAAAACATCTACGTTATTTTGAATTCAATTTTTTTGGGGTTTGATTCACAATGTGTGTGTTGACTTGTTTCCTTGGATTTATGTTTGAGATGACAAACCTAGTGGTTGAGTCTACAAATTGATAAAAACCTCAATTTTTGTGAATACTTCTCTATATCTTTGTCTTTGATGTTATTTTTCTATAGGATAAACAATTCAGTTGTTGAAAAAAATACATACATAGATAGAGTCGGCTATGAAGATTCCATATATATATATATATAATATTGTTTACTATTTTTAATATACTTTTTTCTTTGCTTATATCAAAATCCTAGAATACATACCTCTCTTATTTATAGCTCTTTTTTTTATTAACCATTTCTGGACATTGCACTAGAAATTCCATAATTAAGGTACTCAACACCTACACTAACAAAAACATGCACCTTATATTTTGTCGTAAAAATAACATACCACTCTTAGAAAAAATCAAATTTGCTAGGTATTCACAATTTCTATGAATAAAAGTTGTATATTCAAAGAGCTAATTCAATTTTCTATGTTTCATTTTCTTACACAATATTCAAATTCATTGTAAAATTACCTTGAATAATCCCTCCCAGTGAACAAAATGTTGTTTTTTCATTTTTGCATTGCCATTAACACATCATAAAAGACCATCATTAGCTTACACTCACCATAGTAGTTCATCCAAACCATTCTAAAATAACATATTATCTACACATTTCTTCACCATATTACTAAATTTGTTGTCATAAAACATTGTTATAATACCAAGTACCTGATTTACTTCAATCAAGAAACAATCATACCATAAACTCCTCATTACTCATAACTCATTATTAGGAAAGTCCTTGAAATTGGAAAATCTCCTAATAATTATAATTGGAAAATCTCCTAATAATTATAATTGAGAAGATGGTTCTAAACTCTTTCAATTTTGTAATCCCATCATACATAGTCTACATCATTACAACATGTCTTTACTTTCCCTATTCCCTCTTGCTTTCTAGTTTCCTCTTTTTTCACATTGTTTATTAATATTTAATTCATTTTCTAATGGTTTCTCATTACCTTATTCATCTTATTTCTTCACATTATTCCTTATTCTTCTTTCTTAACATCATGCGATTAAATTATTTGGGATTATTTGGTTAACCACTTTAATGGAGCATCTTTTTTATGGTCATAATGGTTAACAACGCATGTTTCTTCCTAAGAGGTCACAAGTTCAAATCCAAAGGACGGTAGGATATGGAAACTATTCGGGAGCTTGAGAACTTATAGGAAACGTCCCCAATTAGGTGAGAACTATTTTTGGAACTTGAGAGATTCAACATCAAGGAAATGGGAGCTTGGGAACTAGTTTCCTAAATAAAGAGCTCTAAATTAAAATTATATTAAGCTCAAATGTAATTATTTTATTCCATTATTTCAAATACATAATTTATTACAAATATTTTCATTATATTTATTTAAAATATCACTATAAACAAAGACTAAAATACATTAAATATTATTTTAAAAATGATTTAAACAAAAAGATTTAATATTAGTCACTTTATAGTTATGGATATGAAAAACATTTAATTCATGTTTTTAATTTATATTTAATCCGAGTGTAAATATAAAGTCCAATAAATCAATACTCTATCTATGGAAAGCATTTGTTGCTATCAACCAATTATATCATTGACCTTTATTGTATTTTCATATTAGTTTTTTAAAATTGTCATAGACTAAATTTGAAGGAAACACCCTCCTATCCACATCCTATCCACATTAAAAATATATATAATTTCAAATAATTAAATATTATTAATTTTTTTCATTTCTTTCTTTTTCATTTAAATTAATGAATTTTCCTCAAATACTTAATCATTATGTTAATTTCGTTTACTTCTCCCACTCTATTATAATGTTATTTTATATAACTTACACTACTTAATTTTATTATTATTTTTTTCCATTTCATAATTAATAACTATTTTTCATTTGTGGTTAATAACTTTTAATTTATTTTTATTATTGAAAATTTTAATTAGATATATTTTATTTTAAATGTTTTAAGATTATTATTATAAAATTAACTCTTTTACAATTTATTTTTTTATTCTTAATTAATTATTTTCTATTTTATGATTTTTTAATATCCTATGGAATGTTCACTCTAAAAAAAATTTAGAGCTCAAACACAATTAAAATTTTGAATAATTTTAAGTATATTTCTATATATATTGGACATAAATTATAAAAACTGTTTTTCAATTTAATTAAAAATAAAAAGTAAATTTATACCTTTCAATTTAATCAATAGATTTTGAATAATTTTAAGTATATTTATATATCTATTCAGAATTTATTATAAAAAATATCAAATTTTAAGTATATTTTTATATTTATTGGAAATAAATTATAAAAAGTGTTTTTCAATTTAACTAAAAATAAAAAGAAAATTTATATTTTTCAATTTTATTAAAAAAAATATGATAAATTAAATTTATCTACTATAATGTTCTAATTTAATGGAAAATAAACGACAACTTTATCATAAATTAAACTTATTCAATATTTTTCAAAATGGGATAACCAAAATATAAAGAAAAAGTAAGGAAAGAAACACTAAATACCTCCCATTTATGATTCCTTGATTTGACCTCCCATTTGTGATTCCTTAATGTGAAGTGATTTTTAGTAATCCATATTTTTTATTAAATTGAATGGTGTATTTAATAACAAACAATACACACAACATATTTTTTATTAAATTGAATGGTTTATTTAATAAATAACAATACATATAATATATCATTAATAAGTAATAAATCAAAACCACACTAAATTGGTGTATGAGATCCCCTTGTTTGTGAGATTTGAACTTGTAACTTATTAAGAAAAAACACATGTTCTTAATCATTAGACCTACTCACACTGTATGATATAATATTTTATCATACAATACTTTATTATTAATATATTTAAAGATTTATATATATGTATTAATATATTATTTTAGTATATTATTTTTTTTTAACTAATTAATAAACTTATTTAATATTTTTAAGCATTTATCATAAGTATATATAGCTAATTATGATCATTCTTAATATATTTCTTTCCTTAATTATTTAATAATTATACAATTTTTTATTTTATTATATATGGGTGTCTATATTAGAGTGGTTGATATATTACATTTTTGTTTACGTAGTTGTACTAGTTAAAAAATGTTTTAAATTTATATTTGATTTTTTTTCTAAATTAATTTTAAATTAATAAATATTTAAATTTTATATTAAAATATTTCTTAATACTAAATTACATAGATTAAATTAAATTAAATTATTATTATTAAAATTTAATTCAAATTATTTTATTATTATTTTAATATTGATTATTAAGTTGATAAATAAATCTTTCTTACAATTATGTAAATTTCAATATATAAACTTCAATATATAAATGTAAATTTTGTAAATCAACAAAGATATAAAACAATATTATAAGCTATAAATAAATCTTTTTCAACACTTAACTTATAAACTATAATATATATTGTAAGCTATAAATAAATTTCAATATATAAATGTAAATCAGAAAAGATATAAAATAATAGATTGACATAGATATATACATTCAATGTAAAAAAATACAAATATTATATAATTTTTATTTATTATTAAATATAATTATTTATTATAATCTTCAACATATCTTGAGAATATAATGGTTTAATGATATCATAGAAAAAAGGTAATTGAAGTCAATTAGATTTATTTTGGATAGTTGGGAAGAATGATTGTTATTTTTTTTTAGCTGAGTTCAATTTTCATATATGACATAATTAACTGAAACCTATATATTGAAAAATTTCCTTTGATTCAAAATTGAATAGAAAAAAACTATTATTTCCATATGAATTAGAAACAAAACAATTAAAACATAGATTGAAAATGTTGACAAATATTTAGATTTCAAAATCATTAGTCAAATACATTATTATTATGATTTTATTTATGTGAGTGAAATTTAAAGTCCTAGAATAAAATACAGAGTACTTGGACTACCTCACTAAATTTTTGGAATTGATGAATTAAGGAGTCTTTTAATTACAAATTCTAATTTTATGGTCAGCAATCAACACATTTACTTAATATAATTAAGAAATTACTTATCTAATCACTAATTGACACTTAACTAATTAAAAAAAATAATATTTATAAAACTCCTCATTACCACGTTTCTTGGGATTAATTCTATGGATACCAGTGTCATTTTGGACAGGGTTTCATGCATGTAAAGCCTGCGGTGTGGTGAAGCCACTTCCTACGTTTCATTTAACGCATGAAACTAACGGGTGATTAGAGACTAGGTTTGGGCGGCCTTTAGTGGACTGACTCTTGGTATCGAGTATAGTACTAGCAGTGATTGAATAAAAACCTGTCATCGTGTGCATCAACACCAGGCATCAACTCTTATATTAGGTCTCGTCAAATATTCGTGTCATCAAGTGATTGAAACCTGGATCGAGTACCGGCATATACACCTACCTGGGATCAACTATCGACCATTAGCAATACATTCTTTCTGTGTGTCTATGCTCAGCTATGTGGTGGGGATATGTCGTATATGCAAGAATCATATACGACAACCATCACCTATCTAATGGTTTGGTTTCTGTGCATTCTATAACATATGGATTTAATCCGCATGTGAGTACATGAATTGAATATAAATGTTTCAATCTCAATAATCAATTTCGAAGTATAATTTTTCCTGTGTCTAAGATCTCCATCCATTCACACACCATTTTATTTATCATCTGTACTAATTTTTAGGGTTTCTGTTCATTCTACAACATATGGATTCAATCCATCATGTGAATACATGAATTGAAGATAAATGTTTCAATCCCAATAATCAATTTCGAAGTATAATTTTTCGTGTGTCTACGATCTCCATCCATTCACACACCATTGTATTTATCATCTTTATTAACTTTTCGATTTAAAAAACAGAATTAAGGATTAGTAATTCTCATATTTTTCACATTTGCAATGGGAAGATAAAAGCGATTTGGCCTTTAAAAAATTTCAAATGCCAACGAATTCGGTCGTAGTGATTGCAAACTACCATTAAAATGTCTTTTTAGGTATATGTCGATAATGGTTGATATGTGTTGGTTGCTGTTATGTTTAATATTTAGTGGATCGTATTTCTCTTTTGAAACAAAACATTCTATGCCAGGTATATGCATGCAGCAAAAAGTCTAATCTTGAATATGCAAGGCGATTGTGAGTTATCAGAGGTGAGGATTACCATCTTCATAGTTTCAGTTGTGTTTAGGTTTTGTCATAGACTTTATATAGCCGGAGTACTCTTTTGTTGTAGAGACACCGCGAGTTATAATTCTCGCCTTCCAGAATATTGAATTTTGAAACCCTCTTCCTGTATAAATTCCCAATGTGTTTACTAGCATCTTAACAATTCTTTTGTTTTGAATTTCCCCTCTGCTGCCACTTCCATACCAATTAAAACATTTTTCTCTTTAAATCCCCGCGCTACTTTATATCTTGCTGCCTCCATGCCATTTAATGCAATCATATTAATATTTAATAAACAGTGGTAGTAATATTTATTTATTTTGATTTTTTTATCTCCTAAGATTTAGTTTTAAAATTGACTTTTTTTTTTAATGAGTGTATATTATATTATGTACGGTCTTTAATTAGTTTTTATTGGTTTGGATAGTTTATATATAAGTTATTTGTTTTGATTTTTTTAATATGCTAAAATTTATTTATTTTGATTTTTTTATCTCCTAAGATCTAGTTTTAAAATTGACTTTTTTTAATGAGTGTATATTATATATGTATTGTCTTTAATCAGTTTCAGTTTTAATTGGTTTGGATAGTGTACGTATAAGTTATTTGTTTTGATTTTTTTAATATGCTAAATTTTAGTTTATATATATATGATAAGTTTATTTATTTGACATTTTTTAATATGTTTGCATTTTTTAATATATATTGCTTATATATCATGTAATTACATTAGTGTTATATTTATGTATTTATTGGTCTTATAAATGTGTTTGTTTATTCAAATCGCCTCTCTTTATATATATGAAGTTTTTTAATCTACTACATATATATATAATGATGTTTAAACCATTAAATCCAAAAGAAACTAATAAAGCTTTAATAATTGTAAAGATTGTATTTTTTAATCTTTTTAGAGATTATTTAAATTGAATCTAATTATTTTGTTAGTTTATTTGAAAGTAATTTGTTTAAAATTTTAATCAAACTAATATATATAAAATATAAATATTTTTGAATTGAAATTAAATTATTTAAAATAGTTGCTAAAAAATTAACACATTAAATACAAAATATTAAAAAAATAAAAATAAAAATAATAAAATTTTCAATGTAAACCAAATGTCTAATAAAAATATATTATATCAAAACAAAATACTATTTTTTATTTTAAACTAAATTTCTAATAATAATATATGAAGAGAAAGACAATATTTTATATTTTAATTGACATGGAGATATTTTAAATTTTTCAAATGATATAAATATCTCTCATAACTTAATAAAATATACTATAAAAAAATTAATTTTAGAATTTGGATAAAAAAATTATTTCATTATAAAAATAAAAAGGAATATAATATTCAAAAATAAATCAACATGGCATGAAAGTATATGTCACCTTTGTTACACTCAGACTCACATGGTTGAAAATGAAAACCATTGTCTCTCAAGAATCCTTGTATGAACAGATTAATTGTATGAATATATCCACAAAAAACAATACCACAAAAACGATCACACTTAGTCATAAATGTTTTTTTGATTATTGCAATTTGAAACACCAAAAAATGGAATTCATAAATGCATAGTCTAATTTTATATAGGCTTATTTGGAAGGGATACATTTTTTCAATTCAATATCATTTTCTATCAATGTCCTTAGAAAAATTATGATTCCATGTTTCCTTCTATATAATATATCACATAAGTTCAAAGTTCTTATCTTTGTCACAAAGGAAACACTTTGGTATCTTCTTCTTTTTTAAACTTGTCCAAACCTTTTTTTATGATGAACATATTAATGTTGAGATGTGATTAACATAGTATCATTGCAATGTGAGATAAATAGTAACTGTGCAATGTGAAAAACATAGTAACATTGCTATCCTCCGAACATAGTAATGTTGCAATCTTCCGAACATAGTAACATTCCAATATGTTGAACATAGTAATGTCACAATGTGGAAAAAACAAAATTTTATAAAGTGGTTGTTTCGTTTAACCCCTTCCTTTATGTTTTCGTGACAATTGTAATTTGCAACACTAAAAGGAAGAATGTATAAATGCATACTCTAATTTTAAATATGCTTATTTCAAAGTGATAGATTTTATAGTTCAAGATCATATACTATCAATGTCATTAAAGAACAAGTATGGTTTTAATTTTCCTTCTATATAATATATCGCATCAGTTCAAAATTCCTATATTTTTCACTTATGAAACACTTAGTTAGATTTACTTTTAAAAATATCACCAAAACTTCATTTTCGTAATGTGTTGAACACAAACCAACATTGTCTTGCAATAAGCATAACCCAATGTTACAATCTCACGAATAAAACCAAATGTTACAACGTGACGAACACAATAATGTTGAAATGCGTTGAAAATAGTAATGTCATGTAATGATGAACATAATAACGTTATGATCTTATGAGCATAGTAAAATTGCAATATGTTGAAAATAGTAACGTCAAAGTGTGATAAATATAAATTGACGTTGCAATGTGAGGAAGAGAGACATGTCCTCGCAACATGGTTAGTAACATCACATTGTGATGTACATAAACATACGTCACAGATCTCCATGTCATCTCTATGTGACAAACATTTCCTCATGTTGCAATCTGATGCACATATCCTCACATCGAAATGTGACAAAAAAATTCCAACTTCGCAATGTGTTGAACATAGTCACGTTGCGATGTTACAAACATTGTAACGTCACAATGTGACGAACATATATAGACATTGTAATGTAACAAACATATCCATGTCATGGAAATGTGACGAACATAAAAATATGTCACAATGTGATGAACAGTCTCCTATCGTCACAATGTATTGTTAATATATTTAATCACATGATCAATTTCCTTAGATCAAGCATGATTCTAAGTCTCCTTCTATGTAATATATCGCATCAATTCAAAGTTCCTACCTTTTTCACAAATGAAACACTTATTTAGATTTCCTTTTAAAATCATCGTCAAAACTTCATTTTCATGATGTGTCGAACACAAACCAACTTTTCATGTGATGAACATAACTCGAGGTTGCAATCTCATGAACAAAACTAGACATTACAACGTCATGAACATAATGATCTTGCAATGTGTCAAACATAGTAACATCATGCGATGACGAACATACTAACATTGTAATCTAACTAACATACAAACATTGCAATTTGTTGAACATAATAATGTCATAATGTGACAAACATAAATTGACATCGCAATGTGAGGACCATAGCCATATCCTCGTAATGTGGATAGCAATGTCACATTGCGATGAACATAAATAGACTTCACACATCACCATTTCATCACAATGTAATGAACATTTTGTCATGTTTTTATGTGACACACATATCCTGATGTCGCAATGTGACAAACATTTCCAAACATTACAATGTGTCAAACAATCACTTTACAATGCAACAAACATTGTAACATCACAATGTGATGAACATAGCCCTGTCGTCACAATGTGATGCAGATGTTGTAATGTCACATTGATAGAAATTTCCAAACATCGTAATGTCATGAACAAAACCCATTGTAACATCTCGCTCTAGTGCATTGAGGGGACTTATTGTTTGAGGACACTTGCTCGCAAGTGATCCGTATTATTATTCTATTAAAAAATTTGATTTTGATTATGAGGCGTTATGAGTTGATGACATGTTGTTTTACTGCATTGGCATAGACAGTTGTTATTGACTCGGTTTTACTGAGTGTACAGGATTTTGGACCTCGAAGATGGAGAGGCATGGATGGAACCCCTTGGACTTCGGATCGAGTCGGGGAGCGTACCATTGGGGTTTGATTGTTTTATTGTGATATTAGTGCATCTTATTAAATGATATGATATGGATATATTTTGACATGATTTGTTGATGATGAAGGCTAACAATAGCTTTCTGACCAAACTCAAATCTGGAGTAAAGGGGTCATCCACAACTACCAGATATGTTGAGGAAGAGGTGTGGACAACATCCCTCCCAAAGCCTACTAGCACTCCCACCGTGGCTCGAACTGTATGTTAACATTTACCTAGTTCAAGAGGACCCACGATGTCATGAGGGAAGACTACGATAGTCACTCATGATTATTTTAAGGGACGTGTAATAAGCTGGAGGACTTATTACTTAGAGGCCTTTAGTATCCCACAAGTTCATCCGGTGGAGTATTGACTATAGGGGTTTTCAATGTCTACCAATTCAGCCAAGAGGCAAGTGGCACCCTTGGAGCACGTGGTGCATCCTAAAGGTTACGTTGAACAATAAAAATGGAAAGAGGCGAGTGGCACCCTTGGAGAACGTGGTGTGTCCTGAAGGGCATGTTACGCAAGAAAAATGGAAAGAGGCGAGTGGCACCCTTGGAACACGTAGTGCATCCTGAAGGGCACGTCGTGCAAGGGAAACAAATTCAGGCGAGTGGCACCCTTGGAGAACCTAGTCCATCCTGAAGGGCACGTCGTGTTATTAATGATAAATGAATGAACCTAGATGGCCTTAGGTTGAATAACGTGATAATAATTTTTAAAACGATTTCCCTAATAAAATGTCACCCAACACGAAAATTAAAGTCTAGGTCTAAATTATAGTGGTGGTAAAAATTTATCTATTTATTTAATATATATATAAAATAAATAATAATGATAATCTTATTTAATCTTGTGACAAGAAGGGAGTAGGCAATTTAATTGTTTTATAAAAATCTTTTGGGATAAAATCTTAAAAAGGGAAATAATTGTTTTACTATATTATGCTAATTAAATATTTATTCATTAAAAAGAAAAAGGGAAAAGGGGTAAGTTTTTTCACATGCCTATTGCGTTTAAATAAAAATGGGAAAGAGGGAAATCTAAAATATTTAGGAAACTAGAAAAAG
This sequence comes from Picea engelmannii, assembly GCA_009831015.1. Classification (NCBI taxonomy): domain Eukaryota; kingdom Viridiplantae; phylum Streptophyta; class Pinopsida; order Pinales; family Pinaceae; genus Picea; species Picea engelmannii. Next base: position 364,526 of record ML793614.1, on the reverse strand, counting down.
AGGGAAACATAAGAAGAAAAGGGAAACAGAAGGGGAAAAGAAGAAAGTCAAACTTAGTAAGGTATCTACCATTAAGAAATTTCTAATTTAAAACTGAACTAGCAAATTGATAATGGGGAAAGTCATTAAAACCTACAAGAGAATTTGGGGACACCTAGGAGTGATTATAGGAGTGACGCTAGGTGGGTGAGAAAAATAATGGTAATTAATTAATTAAAGAAATTAAATTTTGTAGGAATGAAGGGGATGGGTGACACTTGTACGTGGAGGAATTTTTAGGATTTAATTTTAAAATTTTTATTTAAATGAGATTTTAGGAAAGCAACGAACTTTGAAACTCTATATAATGAAGGGAGGAGAAGGATGATAGGTCTCTTCTGTTTGCGTAACGTTACGCTGCAGAAATCTCTACTTGAATGACTTAGCTTGTGGGAGTTGGGATACCCAGCTCTGTGAGGAGTGGTATCTCGGCCTTGCGAGGTGAGATGGGAGCTGGTTGATTATCTTGTTAGCGTGTGTGGCCCCTTTGTTTCTCAAGGGGATAAGGGGGAAGAAGATTACCCCTAGAATTGGTTGGGAGGTACCGGTGAAGTGTCATCGGTCGGCAAGCGAGTGTTGCATAGAGCAAGCGAGACATCAACTTAGAGCGGGTGAGCAGACAATGGTACGCTTTCTTCATTTTGTATGGTAGATTGTAGTAGTATTATGCTTGGATATACATGTTTAGTGGGTAAGTAAAATGATTCTCTAGCGTTCTAGTTGTTGACTGAGTTTTCCTTAGCCTAGCTCGATGATTGATTGGCTCCCATGGCCTTTGTTTCCCTAGATGTATTGAACACCTTGTGGTTTTTTTATTATGGTTTTTGTGGTTTTTTTGCCTTCATCCCTAGCTCACTAATGCTCGCCTGAGAAGTTGGCCAGGAGCCTAATCTACGGTCGTTGCTTCAACATTAATAGACCTATGGATCGCAATGCCATGATTTTCCGTGTGTTGATGATGAGCGAAGGATGTTCCTGTCAGTTGTCCACCTCTTTTGTTTTCCCTTGGATGATTGTTGTCTTGCGCCTTCCAGCAAAAAGCATCTCTACATTTGTATTTCTTGCATCCTTGTTGGCTTATCTCTGCGGCCATTTCAATGACTTTCCCTATGGATATTTGTGCTTCTCTTATTGTTCTCTGTGTTTTTACATTCTTGAGTGTGATTTTATTTTAATGGATAATTTAGCTATGGGATTGTTAATTTTCGTGGGCGAATTAACACAGTGATTTCCCTATTTAAATGATGACAGAAATACTACATTTTTCGGGGGTGTTGGTACAACGAATTGATTATTATTTAATGAAAGAAAAAAATGTGGTTTCTTTCTGGTGCATTTGCACATCATTTTCTCTTTAAATGATGACTGTGTGGTTTCCTTAGTTGACCACATATTACCCTTTAAATTTTTTATTGTGTTGTCGCTGGAATGACTACATCCTACCCTTTTATTTGTGTAATGTATGGGTACTTCTTTTTTCCTTTACATAACAATAGAAAACGTTTAAATCCTTCTGGTGCGGATTGGTACTACGTTTTGTCCCTTTTTGATAGAAATTAGGTATTCCCTTCTCGTGCATATTGGTACAACGATCTTGCCTATTTTTTATGATAGCAATGTAAATCCCTTCTGATGAATCTTCTGTACAACACCAACATTTCTTCCTTCATCCCTAGTGGGTTCCCTTCCAATTATTTTAACTCTCTTTTTAGTTTATTTTCTTTAATTTAATGGTTAATGTAGGGACCAAATTAATTTAAGTCTAATAAAATCCATAAATTGAAACAGATAAGATTACTTCTACGCATAAAGGCTAAGTAATTTCTTTCATTCAGCATATAAGCAGGTTAAATTAGTTAATGAACAACAATCTAGTAAATTACATAACATAATAAGAATTACATAACA
>ML793614.1:325417-349025 GCA_009831015.1 Picea engelmannii | reverse complement strand
TTTTACATGGCTTGGATGATACCCTCTAGAGACTTTCCTTTTCTTCTTGATGTTGGCCCAATAGAGTATTTTGTCTTTTTCTTCGTCTTTGTATTGTAGGTCATTGTAATATCTTTGAGCTATTGAATGATATATCAGGGGTTTTATGCATGTATTTTATAAAATAAATGATGAAATGTGATTGACATTGTTATTATCCCTGTGACTAATGAGCCCATGGATGGTGAAGTTTTTGATGTGCAGGACCATGCCCGACGGATAGGTACTAGTTGGACCGGTACACATGGGGAGATGATTAGCTTGGACCTCCATGGGGATGAATATCCCATAAGATGGTTATTGGGACCCCATCAAGGGCAGAGATAGGATAGTGACTGGTTGAGCTCATGCACATGAGAAGAAGAAGGACATTCCACCTAGGACAGTTTGGCTGAGCCCAACCTAGGGGGGTTGACCCCTCTCAGATGGAGTGTTTCCCTTTGATGACCAGGACGTCACCTTGAGCATGTGGTAGTTTTATAGGATGGTTGGCACATGTGGCAGCTTGGAGGAGCCCAGAAAGGGCTAACGTCTGACTTTTGGATGCTGGAGTAGCCCCAAAAGGGCATAATGTCTCCCTCAAAGGGGCTTGACGTCTCACTTTTTGCTCATTTATGTCTTTTACTAATCATTTAATGTAAAAACAATATGATTTTGGTTTGTAGACTTGTCCGCTATTTTTAATGACCTAATTTGACCTAATTTTTATTATAGGTCATGATACACAATATATTGAGGATGTTTTTCCCTCATTTGGAAAAAACACACAACTCACTCTCTTGTGAGATCCGATTTTTGTGCCCTACTTGGGTATTTGGTCTTTTAAAGTGAGGCGCACTTATTGATGGAAGGATTTTCTTGGCATGTTTGACATTTCTCTTGAAGGAAGGTTTATGACTAGGGTTTGCATATGCTTTTCATCATGATATGTAATTGTTTTTCTTGCAAAACTTCTTAATTGAATGGTTGTAGGTTTATAATTCTTGCATTTACTTATAAATTTGTTGATTTTAAAACCCTAGGTGAGAAGCACCCAAGTAGGTCCTTGTCTCATGTCCCCTTAGAGAGAAATTTTCAGCCATTGAAGGAAGAAAGAGCCTAGCCTTTGCTACACTCTTCTAACTTCTTCCCTTAAGCTAGCTTTGATTTTTAAAGGTTAAAAAGAGGGTGACGTCCCAGGACTAGGTTATCTACACCTAGGGTCGTCCATATTCTGGGGTTTTAGTGATAGATCATTGTCATCGCAACACTCTCCCTCACCTGATCCTCTTGTTTTAACTCTTCTCATATGCTAGCCATTTTTCCAAGTTTGACCTAAAGAAGGAGGAAGGAGAACGAGGCCTTGCGTATGCAACACCGGAGTGAGCCTCTTTCCCCTAGGGTTTTGATTCTAGGGCCCTACAATTGCAACACTCTAGAACCCTTCCCTCTTGTCTTTAGCCTATTTGTTTCCTTCAACCTTACGTACTCCCCTTGAATGAATCCATATACCGTTAGACATTGATCTTAGACACACAACATTGAAGTGATAGTGCTCAAACCAACTCTTAAAAACTTTGAATTTTGAAACCCTAACTAACTAGCTAACCCTAACTAGGGTGATGTCACACTTGGTTATTCCATCTTGACGCAACAACTTTTGATGATAAGCAATTAGATGAGATTGAAAGCATTTATTGAATAAAGATTGGTTAGATACACTATTGATTACATCATCTCAATAGTTATTGATGAATGGATACTTCTCCATTGCTATATTGATAAAACGTTGATCTCATTAATATCTGTTTCTCTAATTGCTTACATATTAATGTCAGATAGTTGCATGAAGTACTAACCCTCTGAATTATAGCCTGCATATATTACTTTCTATTGTCATGTTTCGGGCAAGTGTTCTCATTTGGGCATAGATTTCTTTATTGGCTGATTAGCTGGACTTTCTGACCTTGGTGGTAATATGTGAGGAGGAACTTTTGCCTTGTCCTTTATACTTCAGCCTCTTTAAAACCCCAGGTTACTGGGGACGTCTCCCCTGAGTTAAACTCCCTAAATAGAAAGAAACTCCCCATTTAGGTGACATTGGGTGGGGTAGGTTCCTGTTATGCCAGTTTGGCCTCTATCCTTTAGCCTTTTTGACCTAGCTACAAACTGTGCGATAACATTTTGGCGTCCTTGTTGGGGAACACTGAGTCAATATTCCTCAAACGAAAAACCTTTTTGGTAAGCCTTGCCTCAAATACCTTTTCTTACAAGTTTACCTGGCAACTCCACTAAGGTGTTTTTCCCCTTTTTCTTTGGTAGTTTCAAGTAAAATATCTGGTGACTCCACAAAATAGAAGGAGATTCAACAATCCTCCTTTGTCCTTCAGAAGGAAGCCTCCCTTAAACTCTCCTGTTGTCAAATCACTTTTCAGGAAGAGACTTCCTCTAGGAATCATGTCTACCTCTCAAATCGCTACAACAAACCCAGTCAACAATCAAAGATAATGGTCATCTACCCTTTTCAAGCCGTTAGACATGTCATCCATACCTGGCTATCCTAGGAAAATGCCACCCAAGTATGAGAAGTGGTTGCCTAAGTTTACCAGTACTAATGTAGTCAGTGTCGAAGAGCACATGAGTAACTTTTGGGTGTTCTTTCAGCTTCACCCCATCAGTGATGATGTTGAATATTTGGTCATGAAGTTATCCTCCACTACTCTTTATGATGCCTCAAGGCATTGGTACCTCAGCCTTCCTGATGGAAGCATCAAGACCATGGACAGACTTGAAGAGGCCTTTCTCAAAATATGGAGTATCAAATAAGACCCTAATATGCTTCTCACACGATTGGATAGCCTTGATAAATACAAAAATGAGTCCATTCGGGAGTTTCACACTAGATTCAAAACTTTGTTACAAATAATTCCCACAAGCCATCACCCTAAAAATGATTACCTTGTTCATACTTATACCAGATATTTCAATGGCCAAATAGGGTATCTCCTTAGAAACAAAAACCCCCAGTCCATTCAAGAAGCCCAAGATCTCACCACTAATATAGAAGGGAACCTCCTTTCATCTAATATTGAGCCCTTTGCTAACCCTAGGGGGAGAATAGATACCAAGCAAAAAATAGTGCACAATGTTGAGCCTACTTCAGATATCTACGCCAGTATCAACAAATTACAAGCCTCCATGGATGGCATCATAAAAAATCAAGAATAAATGATGAGTCGGATTGTCAGACTTGAAAAATCCCAGATCCAAGCACCTAGGCCTCCGTTCAAAGGGCAGTTTCGGAAAGGGAATCAATTTTACAAGCCAAAGAACGAAAACGAAGTTCCAAATAACTTGGCCCCTACAAATGTAGTGGATGAAAACCCTTGGTGCTTGGAGTGTAGTGAAGCACATTGGGAGCATGAATGTCCTTATAACACTAGCCAACAACAAGTCAACAATTTGGATTGCTTCATGAACTTTCCTCAAATAAATATCACAAATATAGAACATCAACAAGTCATGAGGGAAGTAGCCAGAGTGGCAAGTATGGAAATAATAAACAACTTGGACCAGGAATCACGAGAAAAGTTAAAGAAACAAGAAGTCCAGGTTTACAGAAGAAAGAATCTAAAACAACCTATTGTTGATCAGCCGAAACCCCCACCTCTTGAGGTGTTTCTTTCTAGGACATCCAAGATTGGTAAGGTTGACCTTAACTTTGACTTTGAAGGGGCTTTATCAAAGATGCATGTGAACGTTCCCCTAAAAGAAGCAATCAAGATCCCATCCATTAAAGAGTGCTTTGATACTTTCTTTTCAGGATCATATGAACCTATGGACCCCCCTATTATGTTGCAAGCTGATCATTTCAGGGTCCAGTATGGTGAAAACCCTCCCTTCTTCATGACTTTAACAATGAACAACAAATATTTTAACAATTGCATGTTGGATACAGGTGTTGGTGCTAACATGATGTCTCTTAAAGTCATTCAACAAATGGGTTTGAAGGTCACTAGGCCTTAAGGGAATGTGTGTGGTTTTGAATCTAAAGCAATACCCACACATGGGGTGGTTGAAAATGTTAAAGTACACTTAAAAGAATACCCGGAGAAGATAGTCCACATAGATATTATAGTGGTTTATGTCCCAGATGTGTGGGGGATGTTGTTATCTAAGAAGTTTGGTGCAATGATAGGCAGTTCCCTGGAAATGGACCTCACCTTTTTACGGTTACCTTTGAAAGAGGGGATGATGGGACATCTACTCAATGTACCAGTAACTGGGAATCATGTGCAGGATATTGTTCATCCCATAAATAATGACAAAGTGGAGAATGATGTGACACAAACTCTTCAAGAATACTCTCCAGAAGACATGCCCTTTGCAATAGAAGAAGACTTTGATCATATCGAATGGCCCAAGAAAGAAGAATACCAACAACTCTTGGATGAATTCAAGAACAAAGAAGTTGGGATGGTGAAAATACTAAAGAAAAATGAAGATGACATACAAATCCACCCGTCTCAACAAGAAGTCCTTACAATAGAAGCCCACCCATGTCCCTTAGTGCAATACACCCGGGTTGTTCATGGAACAGCCAAATACAAGGTCAAAAAGTATAAGGAGGGAGATATGGTATGGATGTGGGATACTTAGAAAGGAGAGCCAACTAATGTTAAAAAAAGCACACAATCATGGCTCGGACCCTTCAATGTCAGAATGGAATCAGTTGATAACTCATACTACCTGTCCACTTTGGAGGGAAGAAGGCACTCATTACCCATCAATGGAAACCCCCTCAAATCCCACCAAGGCGGTGGGACCTGATTCCTTAGGTAAGTAAAGGTAGGTAGGCATTCTTCGTGTATTATACCATTTGCATTTCATGTTAGTTTGCTTCTTCACTTGCATATTGATTGTTTTATTTCACTCATATACATATATATATTGCGGGGTGGAAATACCACCCCACCCTTGTTAATGATTCCCTTTTCAAGTTAGAGTAGGTCTGCAGGTTATGCCAGAGATGTTGAGGTTCTCATGCACTCTACGGTGATAACATGTCCCCAAGTTGGAGCCAGATGTTATCCCCGATTTCTAGGGATAAGTAGGAGATCATGTCTTGAGGCCCACAGGTCCTAGACATGGAGTACCTAGAGAAGGATTGACCTGAGCATGGCCTTAGATGGCCCATATTTCTTCTCATCATCAGACTTGTCTTGTCAGCAGCAACAACATCCATCACCTTCGGCTTGGACTTGTATCGGAGAAGACTCTTTCTCCATGAGGTAATTGGTCTAGGTATCATGGTATGTGACATTTTTTATCATTATGACCTTTAGATATATGCATCAAATTCCTTTTACTTTTGACAACTGATTGGATCTTACATTAACCCACTTGACCATGGTTGGGGGGATTGGCAGGGTATCCTAGCAAGCTTGTACCCATAGGTTTTGGTTTTCCACTGGGGGGATTTCTGAAGGGTCATTGTCCACTCCCATCATATCATCACTTTTACATATTATCTCCCACTCATCTGCCCCATTCCCCTAGTCTGGGCATTAGGATGATCTGTTTGTGGGGTTACACCTTATCTTATGGGAAGAAGGGGCTAAAGGCCCAAAAGGTAAAAGCAACTGGTAAAAGTTAAAATCCATAAAAATGAAACCTAGAGATGTCTCACCCAAGGATCCTTGAGAAGTCAATAAAAATACTCTCAACAAGAAATAAGAAGGACCCAAAGAAAACAAAATAAGACCTAGCCAAGAGGATAGGGGGTCTCATCACGAGCCAGCCTATAATGTTCATGGATACCTAGCAGTATGACATTGCCATTATCTGGTTACCACACCAGGGAAGTGACCTTTGGTTGCATGGCCAAGGGAAATAGGGTCTCATCACGAGCCAATGTTATCATCTCTGTTAAAGAATTTTGGGTAAAACTGTTAGCTCTAGTCACCATGCTAAGGCAGTGTCCTCTAGTTAGACCTTGAAATAAAATAAATAAGAAAAAGTAATAAAGAAATGAAAGAATAAAGGAAATAAAGGGATTGGAAAGAATTTCATCCATGACAGGTACAACTCTCCTTCTACAAAGGCACCCACAGGTAATATCGTACACCCCTGTCTTTCAATCTACCCATATGTCTGGACATCCCTTGACCACATCACCTCATTTTACATGGCTTGGATGATACCCTCTAGAGACTTTCCTTTTATTATGTATGTTGGCCCAATAGAGTATTTTGTATTTTTCTTCAGCTTTGTATTATAGGTCATTGTAATATCTTTGAGCTATTGAATGATATATCAGGGGTTTTATGCATGCATTTGATAAAATTAATGATGAAATGTGATTGACATTGCTATGATCCCTGTGACTAATGAGCCCATGGAAGGATAATTTTTTTATGTGCAGGACCATGCCTGATGGAAAGGTACCAGTTGGACCGGTACACATGGGGAGATGATTAGCTTGGACCTCCATGGGGCTGAAGATCCCATCAGATGGTTGTTGGGACCCCATCAAGGGTAGATATAGGACAGTGATTGGTTGAGCTCTTGCACATGAGAAGAAGAAGGACATTCCACCCAGGACACTTTGGCTGAGCCCAGCCTAGGGGGATTCGCCCCTCTCAGATGGAGTGTTTCCCTTTGAGGACTGGGATGTCACCCAGGAGGCCTTGACATCACCTTGAGCATGTGGTAGTTTGATAAGATGGTTGGCACGTGTGGCAGCTTGGAGGAGCCCAGAAAGGGTTAATGTCTGACTTTTGGATGCTGGACTAGCCCCAAAAGGGCCTAACATCTCCCTCAAAGGGGCTTGGCGTCTCACTTTTTTCTCATTTATGTCTTTTACTTAGAATTTAATGTAAAAATAGTATGATTTTGGTTTGTATCCTTGTAGGCTATTTTTAATGACCTAATTTTAATTATAGGTCATGATACGCTATATATTAAGGATGTTTTTCCCTCATTTGGAAAAAACAAACAACTCACTCTCTTGTGAGATCTAATTTTTGCGCCCTACTTGGGTATTTGGTCTTTTAAAGTGAGGCACACTTGTTGATGGAAGGATTTTCTTGGCATGTTTGGCATTTCTCTTGAAGGAAGATTTACAACTAGGGTTTGCATATGCTTTTCATCATGATATGTAAGTGTTTTTCTTGCAAAACTTCTTAATTGAATGGTTGTAGGTTTATAATTCTTGCATTTAATTATAAATTTGTTGATTTTAAAACACTCAGTGACAAGCACACAAGTAGGTCCTTGTCTCATGTCCCCTTAGAGAGAAATTTTCAGCCATTGAAGAAGGAAGGAAGAGCCTAGCCTTTGCTACACTCTTCTCACTTCTTCCCTTAAGCTAGCTTGGATTTTTAAAGGTTAAAAAGAGGGTGACATCCCAGGCCTAGGTTATCTACACCTAGAGTCATCCATCTTTTAGGGTTTTAGTGATAGAGCCTTTCCATTGCAACACTCTCCCTCACCTGATCCTCTTGTTTTAACTCTTCTCATATGCTATCTGTTTTTCCAAGTTTGACCTAAATAACGAGGAAAGAGCATGAGGCCTTGCTTAAGAAACACTGTAGTGAGCCTCTTTCCCCTAGGTATTTGATTCTAGGGCCCTGCCATTGCAGCACTCTAGAACCCTTCCCTCTTGTCTTTAGCCTATTAGCATACTTTCTGACCTTGGTGGCAATTTGTGAGGAGGAACTTTTTCCTTGTCCTTTATACTTCAGCCTTTTCAAAACCCCAGGTTACCAGGGACATGTCCCCTAGGTTAGCCTCCCTAAATAGAAAGAACCTCCCCATTGAGGTGACATTGGGTGGGGTAGGTTCCTGTTACGCCATTTTGGCCTCTATCCTTTATCCTTTTTGACCTAGCTACAAACTGTGCGATAACAGAGAGGACTAGAGCATATGGATCAGCCAGACCCACTATTGTGGGTGATTTGGGCAAGGCCCATCATATTAATGCATCAGTGAATAACCACCTGGTAGAGCATCAGTCGACTGTGCTCGAGATGATAGGTACTGTCACTGACCAAGCCCTTAGTATTTTGATAGATCTAGATGCTATCGAGAGTTTCATTTCTGGTGCAGTGCTAAAAAGGATTAAGGTAAAGGCGGTCAAACACGATGAGTTTATATTCATAAAGATGGCCTCGGGAGCCAAACAAAAGGTTGGAGGAAAGGTTATGGAATGTATCCTTAACCTGGGAGAGTTTGCCACAAGGGCCAACCTGTACGTCACGATATTAGGATCTTATGATGTTTTGATTGGTATGGACATGTTGGAATCGCATGAGGCGATACTCAATTATAAGATGAAATGGTTGACCTTGGTCTATGATGAGGGATAGAGATGTGTGATTTTAGAATGAAACCAGGGAGTTTCCCTAAGGTTCATCTCTTCCTTGTAGCTACAAAATAGCATGTGCAAGGGGTGAAATCTTTATGCAATCCTTGCATTAAATGAGAAGGGAGTAGTGGAAATTCTAGAACCCCTTCTAGTGGTGAGAGAGTTTGTGGATGTATTTCTGGAGGAGCTACCTGGGATTCCGTTGGAGAGGGAACTGGAGTTTACTATAGACCTAAAATTGAGAACTGAATCGATATCTATAACACCTTATCGGATGTTGACCCCAGAGTTATAGGAGTTGAGAATGCAACTGAAAGAATTGTTGGACCTGGAACTGATACGTCCAAGTGTGTCACCGTGCAGTGCACCTGTTATTTTCATACGAAAGAAGGATGGGTCATGGAGGCTCTGCATTGACTACCATCATCTGAACAAGGCAACGATCAAGAATTAGTATCTATTGCCAAGGATTGATGATCTATTCGATCAAAGGAAGGGTGCGACGGTGTTCTCAAATATCGACTTGCGATGAGGATACCATCGGTTACAGATTAAGGAATATGACATCCCTAGGACCACCTTTAAGACGAAGTTTGGACATTATGAGTTTACTATTTTACCATTTGGACTGACAAACGTGCTAGGGGTATTTATGAGTTTGATGAATGGGGTGTTCCATGAGTACTTGGATAATTTCATCCATGTATTCATTGACAATATTTTGATTTACTCTCAGACGACAGAGAAGCATGATGAGAACTTGCGCTTAGTACTACAGTGTCTATGAGAGAAAAAATTGTATGGGAAGTTGTCCAAATGATCATTTTATCAATCAAAGATTAAATACTTAAGGCATGTTATCTCCGACAAAGGCATCACCGTGGATCCAACAAAGGTCAAGGCTATCATGGAATGGCCTATGCCGACGAATGTCCTGGAAATGCGTAGCTTCATGGGTTTTGAAAGATACTATCGACGGTTCGTCGAGGGATTTTTGAAGATAGCAAATCCGATCAAAGAATTACAGAAGAAGAACAAGAAGTTTGTTCCGACCGAGAAATGCACGGAAGCGTTTCAGAGGCTCAAGGAGTTGTTGATAACAACACCGATACTAAAGGTCCCTGACATGGAAATGGACTTCTTGGTATGCACTGATGCATACAAGGAAGGCTTAGGTAGAGTCTTGATGCAATATGGATGAGTGATCACTTACATCTCAAGGAAACTGAGAAGGCATGATGAGAACTACGTAACGCACAACTTGGAGTTGTTAGACATCATTTATGCCTTGAAGGTTTGGAGACACTTCCTTGTTGGATGAAATTTTGAACTAAAAATGAACCACTGTGGACTACAACACATCTTTATGCAAAGCCACCTGAACGCGAGACTACGACGTTGGTTGGAATTTATTAGCGAGTACGAATTCAAGATTACTTACATAAAAGGAAAAATGAACCGAGTGGTAGGCACATTGAGTCGGAGACCACACATCTTTTTGGTGTTGCCTCTTCGGACAAATCTACGTGAAAATATTTTAACTTTACAGCTTGGAAATGACTCGTACAAAGAGGTCGATGGTTTTATCAGACAAAACACAATGAGGGTACCAAGATTTGAAGGATTTTTCATTTGATAGCAATGGTTTATTGAGGTTTAAAAATTAGATTTACGTACCACCGAACGATGAATTGAGGATGTTGATCCTAATCGAGGCTCATAGAGCAGTTTACATGGCTCACCCGAGAGTCACGAAGATGAGGGAAAACCTTAAACCTTTATTCTTCTGAAAGGGAATGAAGGAAAACATAGTCAACTATGTGGCCAGATGTCTAGAATGTCAGTAGGTAAAGGATGAACATAGACACCCAACAGGATTACTACAACCACATGTTATTTCAGAATCAAAATGGGAGGTTATTTCGATGGATTTTATTGTTGGAATGCCACTGACGGCAAGGAGACATGACTCTATTTTCGTAGTAGTAGACACTCTGACAAAGAGTGCTCACTTTATTCCTGTGTGTACAATGTATCAGGAACCTAACATAGATGGAGTTTCCATCGGTGATATTGTGAGGCCGCATAGTGTGCCTAAGAGGATTATATCCGATCGAGGATCGGTGTTTACTGGATGATTCTGGACAAGTTTCCAGAAAGCCTTGGGAACCCAACTTCACTTCAGTACTGCGTATCACTCGAAAACTGACGGGAAGACCAAATGAATGAACCATACCTTGGAGGACATGTTGTGAATGTACTTTATGGTCCAACAAAAGCATTGGAAGGAATTCCTACCACTAGTGGAATTCACTTATAACAACAGTTACCAAATCACCATTAAGATGGCTCCTTTCAAGTTCCTTTATGGGCGACCATGTCGGACGACTTTGAGTTGGGATCAACTTGAGGATAGGGTATTGGTGGGACCAGAAGCAATCGAAGAAATGGAAGAGAAAATGCAAACAATAATATAAAGGATTAAAGAAGCACAGGATCGACAAAAGAGTTATGTCGATGTGCACTATGTCGACCGTAGTTACGAGGTTGGTGATCAAGTCTTCTTACGGGTTAAACCGCATAAGAGTTCGATCAAGCTTGGAAAGGGAGATAAACTCTCTCCTAGGTTTGTGGGACCCTTCAAGATTGTGGAGAGAAAAGGGCCCGTGGCATATCGACTAGCCTTGCCTGATTCCTTGAGGCGTATGCACAATGTTTTTCACGTATCTTTTTTGAGACATTATATTCATGATCCTACACATGTTATTGACATGAGTTCCTTGCAAGTATCGGATGAGGGGGCACTCATAGTTGAGCCGATCCACATCTTGGATCATCACATTCGACAACTATGGAGTCAAACAATAGATCAGGTCAAGGTTCAATGGGACAACTATAGTCCACACTCGACCACCTGGGAGGACGCATATGATATGCTCTAACAGTTTCCATTTTTGTTTGATAGATAGGATTATGATATTGCGATACACATTATTTCGACACTTATACTATCAAACTTCTGGATGAAGTTTAGACCAAAAGGGGGTGTATGTAACATCCCTCTCTGACGCACTGAGCGAACTTATGATTTGAGGACACTTGCTTGCAAGATATCCAGATTATTATGCTATAAAAACATTTTATTTTGATTATGAGGCGTTATGAGTTGATGAGATATTGTTCTACTGCATTGACATAGACAAGTGCCATTGACTCAATTTTACTAAGTGTGCAAAATTTTGGACCTCGAAGATGCAAAGGCATCAATGGAACCCCCTGGACTCTGGATCGAGTTGGGGAGCGTACCGTTGGCGTTTGATTGTTTTATTGTGATATTAGTGCATCTGATTAGATGAGATGATATGGATATATTCTAACATGATTCGTTGATGATGCAGGCTGATGATATCTTTTCGACCAAACTCGCATGTGGAGTAACGGGGTCATGCATGCCTACCAGATATTTTGAGGGAGAGGTGTGGACATTAGCCCTGCCACAGCCTACTAGCACACCCGTTGTGGCTTGAACTATAGGTTAACGTTTACCTAGTTCAAGAGGACCCACAATGTCGTGAGGGCAGACTGCAACAGTTGCTCACGATGATTCTAAGGGGCGCGCAATAATGAGGGGATCATGTTCCTTACAAGCCCTTAGCCACCCACAAGTTCACCTCACAGAGTATTGACTCCAAGGGTTTTTGATGTCTACCAAGTCAGTCAAGAGGTGAGTGGCACCCTTGGAGCACGTGGTGTGTCCTAAAGGGCACGTTGCGCAAGAAAAATGGAAAGAGGTGAGTGGCACCCTTGGAGCATGTGGTGAGTCATGAAGGGCGCGTCACGCAAGAAAAATGGAAAGAGGCGAGTGACACCCTTGGAACACATAGTGTGTCTTGAAGGGCACGTTGCACAAGGAAAAATGATTGAGACGAGTGGCACCCTTGGAGAACCTAATGCATCGTGAAGAGCACGTCACATTATTAATGATAGATGAATGAACCTAGATGGCCTTAGGTCAAATAACGTGATAATAATTTTTAAAATGATTTCCCTAATAAAATGTCGCCCAACACGAAAATTAAAGTCTAGGTCTAAAGTGTACTCGTGGTTAAATTTTATCTATCTATCTATCTTTATATATATATATATATATATATATATATATATATATATATATATATATATATATAATGATGATAATCTTCTTTAATCTTGTGACAAGAAGGGAGTAAGTAATTTAATTGTTTTATAAAATATTTTGGGATAAAATCTTAAAAAGGGAAATAATTGTTTTACTATATTATGCTAATTAAATATTTATTCATTAAAAAGAAAAAGGGAAAAAGGGTAAGTTTTTGCACATGTCTTTTGAGTTTAAATAAAAAGGGGAAAGAGGGAAATCGAAAATATTTAGGAAACTAGGAAAAGAGCGAAACATAAGAAAAAAAAGGAAACACGAGGGAAAAAGTAGAAAGTCGAACTTAGTAAGGTATCTACCATTAAGAAAATTCTAATTTAAAACTGAAATAGCAAATTGATAATGGGGAAAGTCATTAAAACCTATAATATGGTTTGGGGACACCTAGGAGCGATTCTAGGAGTGACTCTAGGTGGGTGAGGGAAATAAGGGTAATTAATTAATTAAAGAAATTAATTTTTGGAGGAATGAAGGGGATGGGTGACACTTGTATAGGGAGGAATTTTTAGGATTTAATTTTAAAAAGTTTATTTAAATGAGATTTTAGGAAAGTAAGGGACTTCGAAACTCTATATAATGAAGGGAGGATAAGGATGATAGGTCTCTTCTGTTTGCGTAACGTTACATTGTAGAAATCTCTACTTGACTCACTTATCTTGTGGGAGTTGGGATATCCAACTCAGTGAGGAGCGGTAGCTCGGCTTTGTGAGGCGAGCTGGGAGATAGTTTATTCTCTAGTTAGCAAGTGTGGCCCCTTTGCGACTCGGGGGGCTAAGAGAGAAGAAGAGTACCCCTAGAATTGGTTGGGAGGTACCAGTGAAGTCTCATCGGTCGGCAAGTGGGTGTTGCATGGAGCGAGTGGGACATCAACTCAGAGCAGGCGAGTAGGAAATGGTACACTTTCTTCATTTTGTATGGTAGATTGTAATAGTATTATGCTTGGATCTGCATGCTTAGTGGTAAGTAAATTGATTGTCTAGCGTTCTATTTGTTGACTGATTTTTCCTTAGCCTAGCTCGATGATTGATTGGCTCTCATGGTTTTCGTTTCCATGCATGTCTTGACCACCTTGTAGTGTTTTGATTGTGATTGTTTTTCCTTCATCTCTAGCTCACCATTCCTTGCCTGAGCAGTCAACCAGGAGCCTAATCTATGGTCGTCGCTTCAACGTTAAGAGACCTATGGATCTCAATGCCCTGTTTTTTTGTGCATGGATGATGAGCGAAGGATGTTCCTATCAGTCATCTAGCTCTGTTGTTTTCCCTTGGTTAATTGTTGTCTTGTGCCTTCCAACAAAAAGTACCTATGCATTTGGATTTCTTGTATCCTTGTTGGTTTATCTCTGCGCCCATTTCAATGACTTTCCCCATGGATCTTTGTGCTTCTCTTACTGTTCTCTATGTTTTTACATTCTTGACTATGATTTTATTTTAATGGATAATTTTGCCAACAATTAATTGTTCTTTGCAATTTCATGTAGTTCATGGGTGAATTAACACATCGATTTCCCTATTTAAATGATGATGACAATACTACGTTTTCAGGGGTGTTGGTACAGGGAATTGATTATTATTTAATGAAAAAAAATTGTGGTTTCTTTCTGGTGCATTTTCACAGTGTTTTCTCTTTAAATGATGACTGTGTGGTTTCCTTAGTTGACCACATCTTACCCTTCAAATTTCTGATTATGTTTCCGCTGGAACGACTACGTCCTGCCCTTTTATTTGTGTAACGTATGGGTACTACGTTTTTCCTTTACTTAATGACAAAAAACATGTAATTCCTTCTGGTGTGGATTGGTACTGTGTTTTGCCCCTTTTTGACAGAAAGTAGGTATTCCCTTCTGGTGCGTATTGGTACAATGATCTTGCATATTTTTTATGATAACAATGTAAATCCCTTCTGACGAATCTTCTGTATAGCACCAACATTTCTTCCTTCGTCCCTGGTGGGATCCCTTCTAATTATTTTATCTCTATATGTGGTTTTTTCTCTTTAATTTAATGGCTAAGCATAATTTCACTGTTCCTTTTCCTCGGTTACTAATATATTCGAGTAGAAAACTATTGCTTGATACTATTTGTCATTCTTCCATGAAACTCCCTTGCAGTTTAAACTAGTTAGGGTGTTTTCTCTCTGTAACAGTTTATATGAAGGCCACTTGAGGTTATTTTCGGATTAATGCCACACTTTAGTAGCTCTTTGATTTGGCAAAAAAAAAATGTACTTTATATATATTCGTTAAATAAAATGCAGCATGAATCTGGAAATGAATATGGAATGTGCGTTGAATGTATGTAGGAGTGTAAGTGTTGATAAATGCGATTTTCTGAATCATTTATTTGATAATCAAATCCGGTCAAGAGGAGTTAGGACACATATAGTTTTAAACCCAAATTAAGAATCTTGGTCATCGTAGTGTTAAACAACTATTAGCATTTCACGTTTAATTATGTTTCAGAAGCCTGTTCTAAGATATTGTTGGGCCGATATAAGAGTGGGCATAATATTAAGTATATTTATAGTAACTATGGAACTTCTTTTCATTCTTTTTCAGAAGTGAATTGTGAAATATTTCTATGCAGATACAAGTTGAGTTGCGTGTGTCTTTACCAACTAGGGTACCGGTTTGATTATCTTTCGTAGGAAGATAGATAGGAAAATAGATATTGTTAGGCTGATAAGAGATACCATGCTTGCTTCTTTCCTAAACTCTTCTTAGGATGGCCCTTCTCGTGCTCTCTTAGAAACGAATTCTAAGGTGTTGTTAGGTTGCTTTAAGAGGTCTCAAAATTACCTTTCTCCAACATTCGTGTGAGGATCTTTCTATTTCCAAGCAATGAAGGCATTTGTTCTTTAGCTTCAACTTAAGTTCTCATATAGTGGTTATTTGAACTTTCAACTCTTCTCATCATGCTTGAAACCTTTCTCGACTATTGAAATTATTTTCCCCCATGCTTTCACATAGTTCTTTATTTCTTGGAGATTAGAATTATCTATTTGCAAGGTGCACTAGATGTATGTTTATACTTGCATGGAATTATATCAAGTTCTTAACATCATTGAGCAGACATTAGTAATCGTGTTGTCTTGTTTTTGTGGAAAAAAAAATTGCACTGTTGTTTCGCTTGTAGAAGTAAGCAGTGGGTCGTCGCACCCATTGTCACAATGTGATGTGCACAACCCAATGTAGCAATTTTACAAACATACACCAACATTGCATTGACACAAACATTACCTGATGTCGCAATGTGATGAACCTAACCCAGTGTCAATCTATCAAATACCAATTCCAGCACCATAATGTGACAAACAAAAACCTTTTGTCATAATTTGATGACCATAACCTTATGATTTCATGTGACAAAGAAAATTCGATATCACAATGTAACAAACAAAACTTGATGTCACAATGTGACGAAGAAAACATGATCAACATTGTAATGCGGTAGTGCCATAATAAACTATGCTTAAACATAATCAACATGGCCCACCAGAATAAATGATCCATATGGTCCATGAAGGTCAGCCATGGGAATGGTCAACCATAATAAACCTTGGTCAATCATAGTCATCCATGGGCATGATCAACCAGAATCAACAATTATGAAGGCCAACCACGATCAACCATAGTCAATATTTCCTTCCCAAAGTCAACCAATGACTATAAAAGTTAACGATGGTCAAGGTCAACCACAAGAAACCATGGTCATGGTCATTGTTAATTAATGTATTAATTTATTAATATTTTAATAATATATTATTAATGTATCAATGACTTAATTTGTTACATTACATTAATATTTTACATTAATTTAACAATGTACTAATACTTTCCTCATGTATTATTACTTTATTGATGTATTATTAATGTATTAATTTATTAGTGTAATAATACTTTATTAATGTTTTAATGTATTTATACTTTAGAAATGCATTTATTAAAAATGTATTAATGTATTAACACTTTAAAAATATTAATGTATTAATACTTTAATAATGTATTAATGTACTAATAATATTATTTTAGTAATGAATTTATTAAAATATTTAATTTGTTAAATGTATTTAATGTATGAACCAAATAGTAATGACAACAAAAATTTTGAAGCAATTAATCTACCCAACACCGACATGATTTGCAATAATATCGTGAACCCAAATCTCTTCCTCGGTATCTCCAGCAACAATAGTAAACAAGTTAAAGACTTTGAACGTAAGACTAACCAGGTCAAAACCACTGTACCCAAAAATTTAGTTATCAACCTATCAACCCATCCCATTGATGATTACACTACTAAAATACTAGAAAAAGGTCTTAACTTTTCCATTTCTCCCCACAAAATTCCTATTGAAGATATCTTATGCAACATTGAAAATAGTATTAAAAACCTCTCAGATAACGTTAAAGAAGAAATCAGACAAGACTGCTCAGTAATTCTCCATAGAGTAAAACCACCAAAGAAGAAATTTTGGCTCTAAAATCCCTAAACAATAACAAGAATTTAGTAGTTCTAAAAGCAGACAAAGGTGGGGTTGTTGTTTTTGTGAATAAGGAAAAAAAATGATGTGTCTAAGGTTTACTTACCCTACATACAAGGGACAACAGACAAGATTTCTAGGATTTTGAAGAAGAAAAGCATTGGGGCAAATTTCAAACCCTTAAACACTATTAGGAATTCCCTTAGGTCAGTCAAAGACTTTGTTGATCCCATCGAACAAAAAGGTGTCTATACGATCCTGTGCTCATGTGGAAAACAATACATAGGAGAAACATGTCGTTCCTTTAGAATTAGGATTCAAGAACATGTCATTAACATCAAGAACAATTTCACTCGTCCCTCAACTCTCGCAGAACATTCAGACAAAACTAAACATCACATTTGTATTAAAGAGGCTAAAATTCTTGCCAAGATAGATCACTATTACAATAGAAAATTCAGAGAAGCAATCAAAATTGAAAAACAACCTAACAATCTAAACAGAGATGATGGATGGAAAATTAGTCAAAATTGGATCCCTACCCTAGCCAATATGAATAATTCTAGATATTAATTTATAAAAAAAAATTCTATTCCATTTTTAATAAGTCAGTTCCTTATAACAAATTTTCAAGTATTTATACACCTATTATATCCTTTTTCCTTCATTTCTCATAAACATTTTCCTGATGATGGACCACACTAGTTTGGTCCGAAACGTCGAAAATCAAAAAACCTATGCGATAAATCCGAAAGAACTTTCTGATCAAAACAATGGTCGCAAAATCCTTGGAACATAAATAAATGTATGAAATATATTATTTTTGTAATAATGTATCATTAATGTAGTACTTTTAAAGTAATAGTAAATAACAATGTATTAATTATGATTGTATAAATGTAATAATAAATCAATATATTACATTATTAAATAATGTATTAATTAATTAATGTGTATTAATACTCTAATTTATAATGTAATTATGTATTAATACTTTAGTGATGCATTACTACTTTATTAATGTATTAGTTTATTAGTGTAATAATCAGCATAATCAACATGGCCCACCTGAATAAATGATCCACATGGTCGAGGAAGGTCCATGGACATGGTCAACCATAATAAAGCACCATCCATGATCGACCATAGTCAATCTTTTCTTCTACCAGAGTTAACCATGGTCATGGCCAACCACAAGAAACCACGATCATAGTCAACAACAAGAAGGAATGGTCATGGTCATTGTTAATTAATGTACTAATTTATTAATATTTTAATAATGTATTATTAGTGTATCAATAATTTAATGTGTTACATTATACATTAATATATTAAATCTTTAATTTTTGCATTACATTAGTGTATTAATGTATTCTTTATGGATGTGAAGTCTTGGGGTGTAGTATTTCTAGTGAATCCTCCAGAAAGATAGTGAAAATACAAAATAATTTTATAACCTATAATCTAAAAATTAAAGGAAATACATCTTATCCCATCCTCCTCTTAGAAACAAGCCTCTCCCCCATTAAGAGCATGGCTATGACTAGATGCCTAATGTATAAGAAGAAGTTAAACAACATGGAAGACAAGACGCTTCCTAAAATTGCTTCAAAATTGAGTCATAACCACCATCGACTCGAGCGAGGATGGCATAAAGATGTCTGGTCTTGGCTAAACTAATGGGGAATCATGGAAGACACCACTTTGCAGAATAAAGATACTATTAAAAAATGCATCATATCAAAATTTAAGGAGAAAATGTGGTGTGATAAAGAGTTAGAGGAAAAAGAAAAATTAAAGTATTATAAAGATGTAATCAACCCTAATCTAGAACATCAAAATTATCTATCTATTTTTTCAAGTGTAAAGAAAAAAATAAGCATTGCTAAGATAAGAACAAATTCTCATGAGATCCATATGAAACTAGGCATTGGTCAATTCCTAAAACACGGTGGGATGAAAGAGTGTGTCACCTTTGTGACACTAAGAAGGTTGAAGATGAAAAGAACTTTCTTTGAGATTGTCTAGCCTATACCCATATTAGATCTTATTTTCAAAATATTTTTCACACTACCAACTTTCATAACCTCTTAACTCACGAAAAATACGGTGATCTTGGAAAGCTTCTCTTAATGTTTTTCAAGCATAGAAACAAAATTCTAAAGAATCCCAAGTAATCACTTACCCTCTTAAGGTCTGATAGACCAATTCGGTCTTAGTTGATGTTAATCATCATCATCATCATTAATAACATCATTAAGGTCGATGTATTACTACTTTCTTAATGTACTACTTTATCACTTTATTCATTAATACATTATTAATGTATTTATTAATGAATTTAATGTATTAAACTTATTTTTCTTGTATTATTATTTTAATAAAGTATCAATGAAATAAATTAATCACTTAATATAAATTAATATGTATAATGTAAATTAATACTTTACATTAATGTAATAATGTATTAATACTTTCTTGATGTATTATTAATGTATTAATTTATTAGTGTAATAATAATTTATTAATGTTCTAATATATTTATAGTTTAGTAATGTATTTATTAAAAATGTATTAATGCATTCATTAAATAAATAAATATATTATAGTATACATTAATGTATTAATGTCATTCATAGTCATGCCCATAAGAAACCATGACCATAGTCAATTATATCTTCAACTATGGTAATTTCCAATAAGTATATTAACACTTTAATAATATACTAATGTATTAATACTTTAATAATGTATTAATATTTTAGTAATAAATTTATTAAAATATTTAATCTGTTAAATGTAGGAAATTTATTATTTATGTATTACTATTGTAATAATGTATCATTAATGTACTACTTTTAAAGTAATACTAAATAACAACAATGTATTAATTCTTATTGTATAAATGTAATAATTAATTAATATGTTACATTATTAATGCATCAATTAATTAATATGTTATATTATACTCTAATTTATAATGTAATTATGTATTAATACTTTAGGAATGTATTAATGTATTAATTAATTAGTATATTAAATTATCAGTTATTAATCTATTGCTAATTTAATAGGTTAGATTATACATTAATGTATTAAAACTTTAATTTATAAATCACATTAATATAATAATGTATTGTTAATGTATTAATACTTTAATAACATTTTAGTGATTACATTAATGTTAATGTATTATTATTTTATTATTATATTATTATTGTATTACTTTATTAGTGTGTTGATACTTTAGTGATATATTTATTAATAATATATTTATGATACTTTAATATAATGCATTAATGTACTAATGTATTAATACATTAATGTATTAATACTTTAAAAACATTTTACTAAGTACATTAAGGTTAATGTATTATTAATATATTACTTTATTAGTGTGTTAATACTTTAGTAATGTATTTATTAATAATACATTAATATAATACAATAATGTAGGAATTTGAACTTGTGACCTCTTAAGAGGAAACACATGTTCTTAACCATTAGGCCCACTAAGGGTGTATACTTATTGATACATTTAATATATTGTTAATGTATTATACTATTAGTGTATTAATACTTTTACAATATATGTATTAATGTATAAATTAATTAATACATTGCATTATTAATGTTTCTATCTATCACGGAGTCAATAAGGTATGAGCCAATATTTTAATGTGTTAATACATTATTATTGTATTAATGGCCCAGATGGACGTATATCAACCACTTTTATAAAGTGGTTGTTGCTAGCTGTAATAAGGACACATTTATTAACTTCCATACATCCTAAAAAGAGCACACACAAACAAGGTTTGCATGGCAACGCTTGAAACTTAAAATAACTAAATGCACAAGTAATGAATTTTTTTGTCAAAAGATAATAATTGAGGGTTATTTGTTATTCAAAATGTATAATGAACCTTAAGCTAAATTTCCTTTATTTAGCTTTTTAAAATCTATTTCTTTAAAATTTTATTTAAATTTTTATTTAAAATAAAATAATAAGATATCTCTATATTTGAAAGATAATATTAGTTATTTTAATTTTTTTAAATAATAAAACTAATTTAAGTTATTCACATCATACAATTTTATATTTTATCTAGATTATATATATGTATATATAAATATAAAATTGTGTGATGTGAATAACTTAAATTAGTTCTATTATTTAAAAAAAATTAAAATAACTTTATATTAATTCTATTTTTTATATTAATGATGAGGTATTTTTATGTTCCAAAAATAATAGTAATTTTTTTTTTTACATTTTCAAAACTATTATTTATCTATCAATCAATGACGAACTTGTTCATCTTTCAAATTTTTTTATTTATAAAAATAAATCTTTAATCCAAACCCTAAATTTTAATTTATAATTTTTTTTTACATTATTTAATAATAATTTGATTTTTTAAATTAATACATATAAAAATAAAAAATAATATACTAAAATTTATAATAAACATTAAAAATCACAAAATAAAATAATATTCACTATCAACAAATAATATACTAAAATTTATTATAAATATTACAAATAAGAAATAAATAAAATACTATTCACTATTAAAAAAAATTAATGAAAATAATCAAGTTGATTTCAAAAATATCAAAAACTGAATCGAATAGCCTAACAAAAATACCACGACTTGTAGGACATCAACGATAGGACTTCTGGAAACGTGCACGCGCACCTCGACCTCCGAACTTCTTCGTCTCGCAGCGCTTGGGATGGCAACCAGGGCTTTGGCAATGCTCTGCCGAATGGCGTAGATCTGTGAAGTGTGTTCTTCTCCTTTTACTCTGATTCTCATATCTATGCTAGTTAGTGAAATTTAATATTAAATTAAGAAGGAAGGTTTTATTACGGGGTACAAGATATTGGGGGTTTTAATAAATACAGGTAAATAGCATACTTTTTTTATCAAATCTATTAATTGTATAATTAATTTTATATATTGAATGAAGTGAAAAGTAAAGTTTACAATAACACTTCAAAGATATCAACAAATTAAATTTTAAAAAAATATATTTTTTATTATTAAAAAAAATGCATATATTAATTCCTTATATTACACATTGTATATAGCACATAAATGTAAAATCAACAATAAACTAATAACACTTTGACAGGTACTAATAACACATTTGACTTTTGACAGAGTACTTGAGTTACAGCACTTTTAAACCAAAAAGACATGCATAACTCTATATGAGAAGTTGGTGAATAACTATCTGAACGCCTTGATTTGGACTCTGCATTAATATTCAATCACAATACAATTATTTTTATTATGGTGATTGTAAATATATTAAACTAATAACACTTTGACAGGTACTAATAACACATTTGACTTTTGACAGAGTACTTGAGTTACAGCACTTTTAAACCAAAAAGACATGCATAACTCTATGTGAGAAGTTGGTGAATAACTATCTGAACGCCTTGATTTGGACTCTGCATTAATATTCAATCACAATACAATTATTTTTATTATGGTGATTGTAAATATATTAAACTAATAACACTTTGACAGGTACTAATAACACATTTGACTTTTGACAGAGTACTTGAGTTACAGCACTTTTAAACCAAAAAGACATGCATAACTCTATGTGAGAAGTTGGTGAATAACTATCTGAACGCCTTGATTTGGACTCTGCATTAATATTCAATCACAATACAATTATTTTTATTATGGTGATTGTAAATATATTAAAAATTATGTGTATTAGAATGCCAACAAAAAGAGAATCGGAAATTGGAATAGATTGATCCTGATTGACAAAGACTGCGCTCACCATATTGGCCTCGAATGAACCCAAGATGGAAAGAATGTGAATCCGCACTGAACAATTAGTCAGCTCCCGAGGAGAAACGCAAACAGATCTGGGTTTCTATCGAAGAAGATTTCAACGGGTTCAGTGCATAAAGCGGAACAGGCGAGGAAGAGGTTTTCCCTGTTGATTGGTGGGTTGAAGTCCCAGAATGCCCTTCTTCACTTTACATACCACAGAAATACTATGACCGTGAACTGGCTATTCCATCCGTGGCCGATTTGTAGTCTGCGGATTCAAATTTGTGCCCAGCGATGGCCACCGCACCGGGGTATAATTGTATGGAGGACATGCGATCGAAATCAATTAACCACCAAAAAAAATCGGGACATGCAAGAGAAATCAATTTAAAGATCGCTCAGTGCTTTCATTGGTTTCCCTTCATGATTGGCGATCTTCCCGTTGGACAAAGAATGGAGGAGATAAAGCGCAAGCTCATGGAATCCGGAGTAATCGGACGTGTTGTGGACGATTTCAATCCTCTTATGCTGTTGACGGTATCCTACGGGGATAAGCTAATCAGATTAGGCGACGAGGTACAGTAAACCTACTTTCCTTCAACACTATATCGATAATCAAGACTTACAGGAAACCTTCAATAACGGCGAATTAGTAGCAATGGTAAGTTTAATTCCTGTTTTCGTAGACATCTTGCACAAAAATCGATTAATTATTTATATTTTCTCCAATTGAAATTC
>ML793614.1:303635-324433 GCA_009831015.1 Picea engelmannii | reverse complement strand
GCTGAAAATACTATAAAACATTCTGCATTTCTTGTGTATGGGTACTTATCTTTGTTCCACATTATTATTTATACAGTGACGTGCTCTTTTATAATTTTCGAGGCAGGAGATAAAATCTTTGCGTGCCGTTTGATATAGCTACAATGTAGTACAGCCTAATGTATCGTTTATTACGCCGAAGGCGTATACGTATTGATAATGGGCACAATTAATGATCTTTTAATCTTATTTAACCTTAAACCTTAATCTGATGACTATGCATTGAAGATGCTGGCATATTCTTAATTGTCCTCCAAAATCAATGGGTCAGATTTATTGTTCATAACTTTCTTGCATTTATCAAGGCATCCTATAGCATGTTTACTTTTTAACATTTACCTAACGACATTAAAAAATTACTGTAAACATATGTAATTGCCATGTTTAAATGATTAAGTAAAATTAAACCATAGCATCTGAATAAATGCTCAGGTAACCATCCGGCTGCCACATCTGTAGTGAAATACTTCTTGTAATTTTCCAAACGGATTCTGATCATTTAGCTGCCATTTCTATAGCTTACAGAGAAGGTTGGATGCCACTTACTCAATGCAATTAACCTGAAACCTTGGCAGCCTTGGCAGATGCAGGAGAGAAATTATATAGTCTTTCGGCATTTATCAGTCATAAATTATATATGACTGTGCTAGTCTATGTGATATGGGTCTCTGTTTTTTTCGACATTATGATTTAAGCGAGTGCTTGCCAAATCAATTAATTTACAGAAAATTGAAACAAATTTGCCCTGCCGCCCCCATTAAATATAAATAGCAGCACTGTTAAATAGCAAGATACAATGGAACTCAACCTCCTGAAATATCAAGCAAAGATCCAGACTCTAATTAATTTACAGAAAATTGAAACAAATTTGCCCTGCCGCCCCCATTAAATATAAATAGCAGCACTGTTAAATAGCAAGATACAATGGAACTCAACCTCCTGAAATATCAAGCAAAGATCCAGACTCTTGAACAGAAATAGAATCTTGACTGGTATGAGAGTCTAAGCCAAACCTTATTATCATTTGGAAAATATTGATGTGAAATAATGGAATATAATTTCATTAGAGAGCAGTCTCCATCACAAAGAGGAGAAAAAGATCACAAATTTAATCCATATCAAAATAAGAAAAATAAAGTAGAGATTCTACTTGATTGTGGCTCAGTTACAAACTACATTGCATATGATTTGCACCTAACTTTAGTTTTAAAATGAGTGATGGCCATCGTTCACGATAAATTATGTAGAGATGAAAGTTACAAGTAGTGTAAGGTTAGATTTGTTACAAGTAGCGTAAACTTAGATTTGTTATTAGAATGGGTTTTATTGATGAACTGAGTGCTATCACAGTTGAAGGGAAGATGCAGAGGATACTAGAATATTTTCAACCACTCTCCTATCTTGAAATGTTTCAGCATGTGATCTAATTTAGTTTATTCGTCCAATGATTTGAGTAAAGAATGAGTATATTGTATCTTATTCTTTCATGTATATGGTCTCAAAATCCCTTAGCATTTGTAGCTTAGTTGTCTTCACCTTGGCCATTCCTTGGTATGATGTTTGAATAATACCCCATGTTTGTTTTTTGTTTTTACTTTGTTATTTCCTCAATCTTAGGAAAATTGTTCTAATGCACTTCATGAAAGGTATACAAGAGAGATATTTTGAATACTTTTTCTTGTTATCGCTTAATAAATCCTTTTTTGCACGAGACAATGCATTTTATGTTGTTGCATCTGCTAGTTTTGGGTAACCATTCTTAACAAGATCTCATGTTTTGAGAACAAAATGAAACAATGCATTTTATGTTGTTGCATCTGTTAGTTCTGGGTAACCATTCTCAACAAGATTTTATGTTTTGAGAACAAAACAATACGAGGTGAAGAAAAGAGATAAGAGGATAATAGAAATCAAAACAGAGAGCAAAAATAACATACATAAAATAAAAGAGAAGAAGTAAAATGATTTATGTTTCATATATTAAAATATTACAACTCCATAAACATGTATAGATAGTTGTTTCTATTTCATTACATTCACCAAAAAGAAGAAAAATAAACTCCCTTGTTTCTTGACTACTTCTCAACCTGTTGTTGCTACAACAATGCATCTTCACTTTATTTTCACTATTGTTTTTACTTAAATTATATTACAAACCTACCGTCTCTCCTATTCATATATACCCAACAAAGAGGAAAATATTAAAATATTAAAATATTAATTGCTTGTAAATTTAAGATAGTTTGTTTCTTGACTTCTTCTCAACGTGTTGTTGCTACAACAATGCATCTTCCCTTTATTTTCACTATTGTTTTTAGTTAAATTATATTACAAACCTACCCTCTCTCCTATTCATATATGCCCAACAAAGAAGAAAATATTAAAATATTAATTGCTTGTAAATTTAAGATAGTTTGTATACATTGACTAAAAGAACCAAAAATAAAAATTGAAAAGATGTGGAGAAAATAAAAATTCCCATGCTGGAAAGGATTAAAATAACATCTTGACATACATAGGAAAGAAGAAACGTCTCAATTTCATTAGAGATTGAGAAAAACATTTATTTAACCTCCAAAGATAAATTCATATTGCATAGAATGGCTCGAATAGAATTCCAAACAAAGAAGCTACAACCTCTCAGAATTACAATCGGTGAAGCTTCAAAGTGATCCATTGTTATTTGCTTCTTACCATGACTTCCAACTACAAGATATGCTTCACCACAAAAAAACACGTGATAATGTATACAAACACCGAGTGAATAATCTTGAGTATTCCTTTCCCTTTATATCTAGGTTTTGAATGGAAATTTTCCAGTCAAATCAACTACGTCAGCTGAGTGTTTTAGCAATTATATTAATAGTGGTTGTTCCTTCAAGAACTATGAAACCAATTGTTTTTTCAATTCCATCCATATATACAAGTCAAGGATAAAGCATGATCTATTTTCATCATTTCCTCCAAGCATGATGAAGTGGTCTCTATTTTCATGATTTCCTCCGAGTATGATATGACCTCCTGCATGGCCTAGTTGCATTTATTTCATCAATAAATATGATACTATGTCAAGATTGTTACTCTAATTGTGGTTGTAACTATCTGAGTGGTTAATAAATGCAAGGTAAAAAGCTTAGTATGAGCTTGAAAACAAAACTCCTTTTTCACATTCTTATTATTTCGTTATCTTATATGGATGTGAAGTTTGGGATTGTAGTATATGTATAGAATATTGGATAAAATAGAACATATACAAAAGAATTTTATAACCTATAATCTCAAAAATAATAGCAATACACCCTATCCTATCTTCTTTATAGAAAAAATACTTTCCCCCATAGAAAGCATTGCTATGATTAGATCCCTAAATTGAAAGAACAAGATAAACAATGTGGATGACAAAAGGCTCCCCAAAATTGCTTCAAACTCTAGCCAAAACCAACATCTGAAGTTTGGATGGGATGTCATAAAGATGTAAGATCTTGGCTAGATCATTGGGTAATACAAGAAAAAGAAATACCTATAATATTATACATTTTATCAATTCTAAATTTAAGGAGAATATGTGGTGTGATAAGGAATTAGTGGATAAAATAAAATCAAGATACTACAAGGAGTTTTTCAACTCTAATTAAAACATCAAAAGTACCTCTTAGTTCTCAGAAAAAATGAGAAGTGCAAAGAAGAAAATCAACATTGCTAAAATAAGAAGTAAGAAAATCAACATTGCTAAAATAAGAACAAACTCTCATGAATGAGGGCTATATATTCAAACTTGGTCTTGGTAAGATAAAAGAATCTATCATATTTGTGAAAATAAGAGGGTAGAAAATGAATATCCATATTAAATCCCAATTTAAAAATATTTTCACAATACTGAACTTCCTAACCTCCTAAGTCATCAAAACAATGGTGATTTTGGAATGATTTTCTCAATTCCTTTTGAGCATAAAAATACAATTTTAAATAAATAGAAGTAATCTCTTACCTTTTTAATGTCCTGTAGAAGAATTGGTCTAAGTGAACATTAATCATCATGATCAATAAAATTATAACTTAATTTAAAGATGAATTTAATTTAAAATATGTTTAAATTTTTATCAATGTTAATATATGTAATGTACTATTATATACGTTTTCATATAAATATTAATTGGTTCTAGAGGCATTGTACAAGCTAGTATGGGGAGATTTTCATGTAACTTAAAACAATAACATAAAGTGTGTGTGTAATAAGAATGAATAAGGACCAGCCTAAATCCATCTTAACTAGCCATATATAGGTGTTGAAATGAATCTTGAATGTCTCCAAGTGTAAACCTTTTTTATAGTGTCAAATTTGAGGAAAGGTTAAAGAATAACAGATTTGATCCCTTTAAGCTCTTGATAGATTTGGACTTAAGATGGATCTAGGCTGGTTTGTATTCAATTATATTAAAAATTAGAAAAGATAAATATTTACTAAGGGGTTGTCTAAACATTCAACTTTTTGAAAC
The DNA here is from genome assembly GCA_009831015.1 of Picea engelmannii. NCBI lineage: Eukaryota > Viridiplantae > Streptophyta > Pinopsida > Pinales > Pinaceae > Picea > Picea engelmannii. The sequence goes on along the minus strand of ML793614.1, from coordinate 319,898 downwards.
TTTTTCAAGAAATAGATATTGGTGAAACCACCATTTTTTATTGTTTAAATTGTATTTTTAAATACACAGATGAATTCAACACTTGAATTATATAAACTCAATCCCTCAAATATGAATTTCCAACATTTTTTGATTTTTTGAAAAAGTGAAAGGTTTAAACTATACATACTAATATAGTATTTTTTTACTTTATTATATAAAATAATATACTATATAAAACTTTAATGACAATTTGTCTTCAATTATATTAAATAATATAGGGCTGGAGGTTCGTTGGTTGGCTGGCAGCGTCATTGGTCATTGTTTGTGAGAACTACAAAAGGTACGCATGAGCATTTCGGACAAGAAGGATTAATTGGTATGGACTTATAACAACTCCGGTATGCGAAGCTCTGGAAAATGAACGGACCCCGAAGAGAATTCCCTTCTTCTGGTTTGTCCCTCAAGGTCGTGTTCTTACTTGGGACATACTAAATACAAAGGAAAGCACTGGCCCATAATATACTATTTATGTAAGAGGTTTATTGAAACAAATACTCACTTGTTTTTACTTTGTCCCTACACTATTCAAGAGTTTGGAAGCAACTATTTTGTCCTTACACTATTCAAGAGTTTGGAAGCAACTACTTTGTCCTTATACTATTTATGTTTTATACTATTTATGTTTTATATTGGGATGAAAATTGAACAATATTTGGGAATGTATACATAAACTATACTATTTATGTTTTATACTATTTATGTTTTATATTGGGATGAAAATTGAACAATATTTGGGAATGTATACATAAACTTAATAGATTAAATTGTGAGTTTTGTTTGCTAGAAAACTCAAGTTCAATGCTCATAGGGTGAATGTGATCTTTGAGTTGTGATTTCTTAACCTACAATTGAAATATTAATCCCCAAAATGATGATTATTTATAACAAACAAAAACAATTCTAACTATTAAATATTTTTTTAAATACAAATTAATTTTATTGTTTAAAATTAACCAATCATTTAATCGTATTATTAAATATTTTTTTAAATACAAATTCATTTTTTTTTTAAATAACAAATCACCTTACATTATCTAAAATAATATCTTTTAAATAATCTTAATTACAATCTAGTTTAAATAAAAAATGATAATTTAATAGTATTTTATGATTGATGCTCATATAATATAATTCATTAAAATAATAATAAAAAAATTAAAATTAATTTTTTTTTCTATATTTAATAAATTTGGAATTAAGATAAATCTTTGTTGATTTTAGAAAAAAACGATAATTTATTTATATCTAATAATATTTTATAAAAATTTTCAAAAAATCTCAACCTTAAATTTAAATACAATATATTTTATTCAATATTATATATTTAATTTTTCAATTACAAATCAATTGAAATAAATAAATTTATAAACACTTCATATAAAATTTTATCTATACACTATATTTTATATTTAACATATTTTATATATATATATATATATATATATATATATATATATATATATATATATATATTATTTTTCAATTATAAATCAAATGAAATAAATCACATTCGGGCATGTTTATATAAAATTTTATTTGCAGGTTAGTATAGTACTAATTATCATTTTACAAGTACAAATTAATCGGAATAAATCGAATTTGAATAACTTCCAATATGATAATATTACATTTTGTTACCACTATTTATATTTTATTTAATTATTTATTTAGTTATTTTAAATAAATCATTAATCACATTTTATTGTCTATATTTCATAAGGAATATTTCACCCGTTTGCAAATCATGACCGCGCGGGAGATTATGCGATGGAGCAGATCATATGTTGGCCATTAAAAGAATTCACGGCTATTAAAAATTACTCTCATTCATATATCCATGTCACTCACTTTGAAGAAAGTGTAATGAGTCTTCTATGTTTCACTTAGTTGTCTTCCTTCATATCTATTAAGACTTTGTGGCTCATTTCCTCTTGAGCTTTCTTTCTCTTTGGTATGGTGTTCTAATTTGGTTATGATCTTGGTTTGCTCCAAATGAATTTTGTGGCTTTTTTTCGAGGTTTTATAAAATCATGCATGCTTTAGATATGTACGAGATTCTTTTATTCTTACTTTTTTTACTTCCATGGATTTACATGTCTCTTTTCTATATTTTTACTTCCCTGGATTTACATGTGTCTGTTATATGTATTTAAGTTACGAAAAATGTGGAGTATTCAGATCTTATGTTGGGCACATAACTAAATTAAAACATAAAAAATTATTTTATTTTTAAATCCATATATATACCATAAAACTGCCTACGCAATCAATCATTTATAAATTTAGATTTATGTATACAAACTATTTATAAACACATAACATTTAAACACAAAAAAAAATACAAATTAAACATAATGGTCATAACATTTATATTTATAAATATATAAGCAACTAGTTGATAGACATTTCGGGTATGTGTTATATTCTTTGCAAGATTGGTCTCATGTACTATCCAACATTATTTTTGCTAATGGTTTTTCAATTCCAATTAAGGAATTAGGGTTGTTAACTAATTGAGTCAATGTATTAGTCGTTTAGATGCATTGGATTATATATATATATATATATATATATATATATATATATATATATATTGTAAACAATGAAGAAGATGATGAATAAAATATCTTTGTGTAATGTGTATGTATGTTATTCTATCTTTTATGTTTTTATTAGAAATATATTTGTAGTAATTAATTGTAAAAGGTTAAAATCTACATTTGGTTTGGTATCACAATAATTACTGGCTTTAGGAGGATGTCTTTGGGGTCAAGGGTTAGATCAAGAAATTTAACATGGGAGAATAAAGATCTAGAAATCTAAGTATTTTTTTGCTCCATGCTAATTCTCATCTAGCACCTTCTTATTTCCACCAAACTTATGGGCCTAATTGGCATGATGTCGGTTTTGAATGACATAGGCGATGAATATAAACAACATGATGATGGGTATGTTTGGAGTTCCATGCATGACATTAATCCGAGAAAGCTCAAAAGAAACAAGGATGATATCGAATATATAGAGTGGGTGTGTGAGTCATATTTGAGCCTGTAAACCCTCCCATATCGTCAAGGAATTCAACATGTCTATCCATGACAAATTTCAATGCATATAGAAACAATTTGAAAACATTTTAGCGTTGGCCTCATTAAGAGCTCATTGTTGCCCATGTATAGTCCTAGTACATTATATTTTAGTTGTTTCTTTTAAAATTCATTGGAGATGCACGTTCCCACATCTAGTACTGCAAGGGTATGCAATAGAGTCAATAAACAAGTTCTTGATAAATAACACAATCTTCATTAGTTATTTATTGTCTTTGTTTTTGTCTCTCATATAAGTAATTTTTTTCTTCATAAATAATATTATTACAAAATCATTATTTAAATGTAGTCCATCCCAATCTAAGCAACTCAATCGAAAAAACACAATTCACCAATATTAAATATTAGTTATAACGATGGAAAAAATTAATAATTGATGAAAGAATAAACATTAAATGAGTATGATCATATACATCTAGCTATATTTTCCCTAAATCAGTAACTCTTATAACCATTATTACCATAAACAATAAATCCCATTAACAGTGGGTAACCATTTGAAGAGAGCAATGGTTAACAACAGTATCCTTGGTATTGAGATGAATATAGAGGCTCATCAAAATAAAGACACCTTGTCCTAGACATCAAAATTGAGGGGAACGTTTGTTTCTGTCACAAGGCCGACAAATTTAGGAGAGATTGAAAAAATTGAAAATTTTAGATATTTATCTTGTATTTTTCGACAGTACGACAATTTTTTTTTGTACCATCAGAATGTTTTGAATATGTAGTAGTGAAGGGATGTCCAATATAAGAAACTCACATGGAATAAATAACCAAGGATAATGTTCCAAGTCTTGAATATTTTGCAGTTCTGGGGGAATTTGAAGATGCTTTTGGATAAATACTAGGTCTACCACCTAAAAGAGACATACATTTCTCCATTTACTTAATTCTAGGAGTAGATATGGTATCCAAGACACCATACAAAATGACCACACCAAAGCTTAAGAAACTACAAGTGCCTCTTAATGATCTATTGAAGAATGGGTACATACACCCAAGTGTATCAACTTGCGGTGCCCAATAATTTTTGTAAAGAAGAAGGATGGAAGCTTAGGGATTTTAAGCAGCTCAATAAAGTGAAAGTGAAGAAAAGATATCGTTTTCCAAGGATATATGATCTTTTGTATCAGATGAAGCATGCTAGTTTATTTTCCAATATTGACTTTAGGTTAGGCTATGATCAGGTAACGATTAAAGATGAAGATATCAACAATAATGCATTTAAAACAAGGTATGGTCATTATCAATTTGTAGCAGTGCCATTTGGATTGTCAAATGCACAAGTTGTGTTCATTTGTTTGATGAATTTCATTTTTCAGAAAGTATTTCAATAATTTTGTCATTATTTTCCTTGATGACATACTTATCTACTCTAAGTCCGAGGAGGAGAATGATAAAAACTTAAGGATGGTGCTATAGGTGTTAAGGGAACATCAACTTTACGCAAAATTGAGTAAATGCTCATTTTATCAAAGGAAAATCCATTATTTGGGTCACATCATCTCAAAAGAGAGCATATCAGTGGACCTAGATAATATTAATGTAATAATAGAATGTCCAATTCCAATCAATTTCATAGAGGTCAGGTCATTCATGGGACTAGCAGGCTACTACATGAGATTTATAAAATGGTTTTCCAAGATTTCACATCCTATAACTTCTTTGTAGAAGAAGGATGTAATGTTCGAATGGGATGAGGAATGTGAAAATGGATTTCTTCATTTAAAGGAATTGTTGAAAATGCACTAATGCTTAGGATTGTTGATCCAAATGCATATTTTTGAATGCTTGCAAAGAAGGACTGGGTGGTGTCCTTGCCAAGAATGGTCATGTGGTTTTCTATGACCCTAGGAAACTCAAGGACAATGAAAGGAACGATTCCACACATGAATTAGAATTGGAATTCATTATTAATGTGTTGAATATGCGGAGACACTAACCAGTGGGAATACTACATTCATTTCGTGTAGTTCACCTAAAATAATGGATATGAGGCATCATTAAATATGATTTTGTTTGAGGCATTTTATGGAAGAAAGTGAAACACTCCAATGATATGGCATAATCCAATTTATAAAAGAGTGGTTGGGCCTAATATGCTCAAGGATATGGAAGAGCATATGGTCAATCTTAAGAAAAACTTGAAAACTGCTCAAGATAGGAAGAAAATTTATGTTGATAAGGGAACAATGCACATAGAGTTTAAAGTGGGTGACCATTTGTTATTAAAATTAAAGGAAAAAATATGTTTATTGAAGTCAAGAAATCATTCAAAGATGACATCATGTTAATGTGGTTCGTTTGAAATCCTAGAAAGGATTGGGCTTGTAGCTTATATGTTAAAATTACCCACATCTATGCATGTGCATATTGTTTTCCATGTGTCATTACTTAAGAGATATGTACCTGATGCTAATCATGTTATTGTTTGGACTATAATGATTCGGGTGGAGTAAGAAGGAGATTTATGAGTTCATCATGTGTGAATATTAGAAAGGAAAATAAAGCTTCTCTAGAATCAAGCAATATGATTAGTAAAGGTCCAGTGGACCTGTTATAGTATTCAAGGTGCTACATGGGAGAATGAGGACATCATGCAGAAAGACTAGTCACATCTTTTTAGATATTTTTGAATAATTTTTATTATGCGTGGTATATAATACAAAATAAGGGAGAGGGGAATGCAGTGAGGAAAGTGCATAAACAAGGGGAAATGGAATGTAATATCCCTAGGTTTATCTAGAACTTGTCATTGTAATTGTATATATTTTTTATAGGCTAGGGAGCCAGGACGCTTTGGGAAAGAGTGCCTTGGATGTATATATGTCTGGGTTGGAGTGTCTGTGTGATATTAGAACATATATCCTATATATTCAAAGGCCTTTGGGCATAACATTGTAAATTATAATCACACTTGAATACATATTAATAAAATGCATCACTACTATAGAACTTAGGACGAAAAGAGTATGGGGGGCTAGGACACCATGAGAGGGAAAGGGGGCTAGGACTTATGAAAAGGGGCTAACTTAAGGGGGCTTAATCCAAGAGAATAGATTAATAAATTCCTAAAGTCATAAGACTATGTATTATTATGTTATCATGTGTTCCTAAGTGTAGGGAACAAATTAACAAGTGGAGGAAAAGGTCTTTCATTAAGTGTCATGTGTCAAAAATGGCACATGCATATTTAAAGGGAGAATTTATTGTAATTCTCGTTCATTCATTCCATCTTCCATTCATGCATTAAATTTTTACTGATTGCCTCGAAAGGGTGAGGAGCATAGTGATTGTAACCTAGGTACCATTGTAGCCCTATAAATACTTGGTGGCTTGGGTTTGAAGAAGTGGGTTTTCAAGAATATGGATCTTTCTCTTTGGCTGAGAGAACTAATAGGAATAGTTTTCCCTATGTGATGACCTAGTGGGTTCCATAAATATTTGAGAGTAACCTTGTGTTCCAAGTTCCCAAAAACTATGAGACTTCCTTAAAGGTGTGTTGTTGAATCATTAGAAAGGAGGTGGGAAAAATATGGAGTAGTGGAGGGATACACTTCCTTGGGTGCGACATTCTATGGGGAATGAGAGCCTCTAAGGGGAAATGCTCTTGGAGTTGGTTCCTTTGGCCTTGTCTTGTTTTGTATTTATGTGTGTTTTCAGACCTTAATGGGACTAGTGAGAGTTCATTTTCCCTACCTTTTCCATGGTGGATTCATAGCCCTGGCTCGAGGGTGATCTACTATTAAGAATTGAAAGGAACATCTGCACTAGTTGCTGATTCTTTTAAAACATAAGTGTCATGACTTGGATTCTTAATTTCTTGTTTAATGTGTTGTAAAGTGTTGTGTTTTGTTGTGTTTTATTTAATTGTATGCACATTACATTGATGGACGATGAACATATTTAATATACATGTACATGTTTGTACATGGTGTGGGTTACTTGCTGGGTTGCATAATTGTAATTTTTTCAGTGATGGTACCCACGTGGGCTATTGGGTACGTTACAAAGTGGTATCAAAGAAGCATTATGGAGTAGGCTAACTTATCCTGTGGGTTGGGGAGTTTTTTTATCCCCCACCCTAGCACATGCATGAATTTTTTTTTGAGTTTCCACACTCTCTTCTCAACAACGATAGAAACATCTTATCGTTTCCTCTCTATTTAACCTCATCTCTTGTTAGTTCCCTTCCTACACTTATAAAATTCCTCTACATTGGCCCCTATGGCCCCACGTCCATCCTAGATCTACATTTTCCCCTATGGCCCCACTTCCATCCTAGATCTTGTGACGTCTCAAAATCATGACCCTTCCTTTCTAGATCCATCAAGTAATTCACTTACTACTTTCTAGTCCATGCCAAAACCCACTTCAAGTCCTTTTTCATCCTTAGGAGGTGACACCATAGTAGTTTTATCATGGTGTTATCCTCACTCAATTTTGTTGTACCCTTTTTCAATGGCTATTTTGATGATGAAATCCACGCAAGCAAGTGAGAATATGTCACTTACGTTAGGTGATATACTTTTCAATCATGAACCAGTAAATAATATCAAGCATGATATTCTATATGAATGTATATGCATAATGATGATTCTAGTACCAAGCTACTAAAAACCTCTTTTGAAGTACCATCTAGCTTGATAAAGAGTGACAACAACAATTTGAAGTAAATAAGTGTTGATGTCCTTGGTATCATCATTCAAATAAACACTTACTTTGTAGATGCATATCAATTCATACTAATAAACTAAGAAGCTTGATGATTCACTAAAAACATTGAACTTTCTTTCTAACATGCCCAAATCTAACAATGTTTAAGTAATTATAGAACACCTACTCAACTACATGATCAACATCAATGACTCTTGCTATCACTCCAAAATCATGTTTCAATACGATCAACATCAATGACTTTCATTATCACTCCAAAATAGTGTTTCAATCCATTAACCTTGCAAAAAGTTTCATCCCAAAGAGTCATTAGTTCATTTTTCCTATTAACAAATATTTTAAGCATTTTCCTATTAACCAGGCTTTTAAGCATGCCAAATATCTAATACCTAGAGAGTTAACCCTTACATACATTCCCTTGAAATCATTAGTTCATTTTTCCTATTAACAAATATTTTAAGCATTTTCCTATTAACAGGCTTTTAAGCATGCCAAATATCTAATACCTAGAGAGTTAACCCTTACATACATTCCTTTGAAATTAATATGCTATTTTTTGGAAAGTGTGAAACAACTATTGGGACATACTTTGTATAATGTCTTTTATCATAGTTGGGTCGTTGCAAAGGCTCATTTCCATACATTCCTTTGCCATTAATATGCTACTTTTAGGCAAGTATGAAACAAATATTGGGGCATACTTTATATAATATCTTTAGCTTAGTTGAGTCGTTGCAAAGGCTCATTCATGAGATAATGTTCTCATAGGTTATAATCCAATCACGATCATGAAGATCTATGATTTTGACATCATATCAAAGTGGCTCTACTTCCATCATGTCATTTCTTAATTCATGAATGTCCATCTCTCCTTCCATAGCCTTACAACAATAAAATCATATCAAAGTGGCTCTATTCCCATCATGTCATTTCTTCATCGATAAATGTACATCTCTCCTTCGATAGCCTTACAACAATGTGCATATTATTTAGAAGGTATGCTAGGGTTCGGTGATGATATGGTGCATATTATTTAGAATATATGCTAAGGTTAGGTGATGATATCATTGAATGTACGATGCCATTAGATGCTAGATGTGAAGACAATAAGGTAGACAAGAGCTTCTCTTTTTCCCTACAAAATCCCAAGAGGTATCAACAATTAAGTGCCAAGATCCCTAGAGTGGCACTTGCAGAGGCTATCGTTGACACATCTTCAGTTACAATTTCATGGAAATGTTTGTTGGTGTTCGGCCTTTTTGCTCAAGAAAAACGTTCTTGGCCTAGTATCTCATATACTCAGTGTTTGTCTACATTAGCTCATGTGTTTTCTATGCTGAAGCAGATCTTATAGTTGAAAAGCATGGTAAGAAGCAGAGCACATAACAATGGACAACTTTGCAGCTTCACCAATTGTAATTTTCACAGGCTGTGGCTTCTCTGGTTGGCATTCCATTCCAACCATTATTTGACACTTTTTCCAGCCCTAGGTTGTACAGTGCTTGGTTTCTTGAAAGCATAGACACGACAATAAGATATCTAGTGGCTTCCACATACATTCCATGCATGATGGGCACATGTTGCATTCACCTAACGACTAGCTTTGCTTCTAAACTACAACTAAATGCATTTTCTTTGCCAACCGGTTTTTGTCTTCCACACAATACCAGTGAACATAGTGCCACTGATCATCGAGAGTCTGCCACTATTTGTCTTCTATGAAAACACACCCAAGCTCAATGAATTGGAATGCAGCAATAAGGTTTTTGGCATGGCCCAAAGAGGTTAACTTGATGTTTTTTTGGTCAACGATTACAATGCAACTCAGGGAATTCAATTTCTAACCCAGACGTGCAAAAACAAGCAAATAAATTGTTTAGATATTATGTTATCAGGGATTAGAAATATTATTCAGTCCTGTAGGCTAAGATTGTGACGGTTCCACATTCCGATCTCTAGTAAATGAGTTACGCATTTACAAAAGAAAGAACCAAGGGTTTGGCCGTGAAAGTACTCATTTCTTCAATAAAACATGTATGAATAGAAAATCTAAACTTACACTAGTAACATTTATTTCTACCTCTTTTTTCACAAATTTAATGGTATGGATGAGGGTGGTGACTCATTTATAAACTAAACTTACCTACAAATCATGTGCAATGAAGTTTGGATGTAACCCATAATCAAATAGAGCCAGAACTTTATTCTTATATGAATTTCGATAAGGAATAAATCTGGCATCTCCTGCTCCTCTATTCTTAGAGATGGAGACTACTCACTAATGAAATTATATTCCATTAAATCTTATTGTTTAACATACCATTTTCAAAATGATAATAAACTTTAGGCAGTAAAGATTCTATTTCTGTTTGAGAGTCTTGATCTTCTTGATCTTTGCCTGAGATTTCAGGAGGTTTAGTTCCATTGTATCTTGCTATTTTACTGTGCTTCTATTTATATTTAATGGTGGCGGCATGGAAAACTTGATTCAATTTTCTGTAAATGAATTGATTTGCTGGGGACTCAATTTCATAAATAAAAATGTGGAAAATAGAAGATACCCATATCAAACGATACATGATACAGTACGCTGTATTACATTCTAACTATATCAAACGGTACCCAAGGCTTACTCGCTAATTTATTGATCTTTTTCCGCTAATTTCTTGATCTCTTTCCGCTTCTTAGTTGATTTATGTACCTCACCCTGCTTACTCGCTGATTCTTCATTCTCTTTACTCTTTTGCTTCTCTTCATTTTCATACTTGATGTTGAAAAAAGAAGCACCAAGAGGCGCTCCAAGTTCATTAGTATCTGCAAAATATCTGGTACTGAAGTTCTCCCGCGAGTTGGGCCAAGGGACGATGAAACAAAACATCGATCTGTCAATGTCAAGGTCAGAGAAAGAAACACAACCATAGGATACCTTTTTGAACATCGCCGACAGTGTAATACATACATAACCTGCAGTACAACTTAGCGATTAATACTGTTACTATGAAATTACTTAATGGATTATGGGTGCGAAATTATCAGAAATTTGAGTTGAAGATTATAGCATACCAATGCAAATACTCGCCGCGAGGACCGTCGGGATCCGTCATAAACTGATTAAGTTGAATTTCAATTGGACAAAATATAAATAATTAATTGATTATCGTGCACATATCGTTACCAACGCTAAAAATACTCGAAGCTTTCGATGATATCTACAGCATCGCTATTCAATAAATGTAGGTATGCGTTGCACTTGCAGAGGCGTTATTTCATATATCGCCGTATTCAAGGATGATCGTCAATCTTGAAGAGAAAGCAACATTGGTTAATCTTTAAAACACTGAGCAATCTTTAAATCTTTTGTTCTATATAAACAAACATATCAAAGGGAGAAACTATAGGACCCACATCAAAATAGCATGTCGGAAGGTTTAAACAAAAGAATAAGTTTTCATATATTCTTTTCACGGCAATATGAAGATTGAAATTGTAAGGATGTTGGGTAAGTTTTATACATATCACCCAGATATACAAGTAATGTAAGGGAAAATAAGAGTATTGTGTAATTACTCCGGATTAAATGTGGTTTCCATTCTTGATCACGTCGATGGGTGTATACTCATTGGGGACAAAGGGAGAGCCTCTTCCTGATAGCCAGAGAAAATGATATATGAATAGAAAAGATGGATCATGTCAAGTCTCCAGTGACTTAGACAAGTCCTCCATTTCATAGTGCATCCAACTTAACCAACTTGTCACACGACCTACCCAACTACAAGCATGGTAATCTATTAGTCACCTAGGAAAATCCAACTTACACGTCTCCTCTTCGTTTATGTTGGTCGGGAAGAGGTGTCGCACACCCTCATCATTGAAGCATTTACATCCTCCTCCACTAAAAGTGATTGTTTTCCTAGTAACACACACAAAATATGTTCTCTCTAAGTATGACCTCGAACTTGTGCCCCCATTCTGCTAGAAACCCCAAGTTTCATGTCAACTGGAAAGCTCAAGTTTCCCTATGAAGTGGAAAGCTCAAGTTTCCCTTTGAAGTGGAAACCCAAAATGTCCAACTCACACTACAATCATCCTCAACCCCAAGAAACCAACTACATTGTTTCCTACCCAAAGTTGTGTGCGATCAATTTGTTTTCTATATTCTAAGGACATATCCTTGCTAACTCCATCTACAATTCCTAAGATTTCATTGTCTTACTATGAGAATGACACTTTGTTTTGTTGCTACTACTTCCTCAATCGTTACTACAACCTCTGTTGATTAATTGGGTTGGTTGTCATTGATGTCAACCCTTGAAGAAAGTCAGGTAACACAAAGGTTTGGGTAATTGACCCATGTTTGTTTGATGGATAATGGTATGCGTTTTGATATATTTCCAAGTAAGACTATTCCAGATGGATAGTACATGTCATGTCATTTCCGTTGGTATGTGGAACATCACATAACTCCTCACTATTCAAGAGTTATGGCCATGTGAAGTTGGAGAACCCTCATGAGTCATCTAGAAGCCCCAAAAGGTCAAAGTAGTCAAAGTGCTTGCAAAAGAAATTATTTAAATAATACAGTTAATGGAGAACTCCCTAAAATAAGGAAAGTGGGATGCTACATGAAAGTATAAATAAGAGGCAAGGCTCTCTCATTTAATCACACTTGAACCTATTGAATATCATTGAATATATATTTTGTGAAAGGTTATCTGGACAGGTATTATTGATAGAGAAAAGTTTGGCAAGAAAAGTGCAGCAGAAAAAAGAGTGGCAAGAAAACTGCGGCAGAAGAAGTGATGCAGAAAAAGTGCAATAGAAAAATCGCAGCAGAAACAGTGCGGCAGAAACAGTGCGACAGAAAAATCGGGGGAGAAAAATCACGTGGAAAAATTGTGGAAGAAAATTTGCAGTAGAAAAATCATAGTAGAAAAAATGTGGCAGATAAATCATGACAGAAAAATCGTGGGAAAAAAAGTGCAGCAGAAAATTCGCGGTAGCAACATGGTTGGGGTCTATTTATGAAAGATATGGCACATCTTGTTTGAGTTATGTTTTGTGAGCTAGGATTTACCTCTTGAGATGGTATTGGATGTTCAGTAGTGTTGCATATATTATATTTGTTGAGGGATACATTTGGTATTTTGTTGTTGGTATTTGGCATATGGGTATTGGTATTTTGGTTGTGACGTGTTGTTGAAGTTGTTGGTTTAGCTTGAGGCTACATAACAGTGAGGTTGTGGCACCTGGTTTGATGTAAGGATTTATGGTTTTTGGTTTATGGATAGAGTGATGAATTTTTTATGATTATATTGGTGTAGGTATTTGGTATATATGGTTGAGGTACATGTTGGGTACATGGTTGAGACAAGTAGTTGATGCGTTGACACATACATGAGGTGTATAGTTGATGATGTTGGTACATCATGATGAGTCATAGTTGATGTCCAGTTTATGCATAGCTGATCCATGGTACATGTTGGTTCAGGTTATTGGTACAGGTTGTTTGGTGGAGGTTGATTGCTACATGTTGTTATAGGTTATTGGTACAGGTTGATAGTGACAAGTTGGCAGTGGCAATGGTTGATTCAGTGATAGTGATAGATTTTCTACATTTGGCATTTATATTTCAAGGCGGTTGGATGAGGCAAGGACAGGTGGTTGTAGCCACCTTCTAGTTGTAGCCGAAGAAATTAGGGGGTTCTAGCCTCCTTTTGGTTGTAGCCAGGGAATTAGGGATTTGGAGCTTCCCTTAGGTTGTAGCCTGAGAAACTAGGGGGTTGGAGCCTCCTTCCAGTTGCAACTAGAAAACAAAGGAAGTTGGTGCCTCCAATGAATGTAACTCTTCAAGAAATATAAGAAAAAACATTCTATGGTTTTCTCCCACTTTGGGTTTCCACGTAAAAACATTCTTGTATTGTGTATCTGTATGATTTCTCATTTGTTCATTTTTATTCACACTGCAATTATTGGATGATAATGCTACACTGATATAGCACTTGAATTATATGGTTAAAAAGATTAAATTTCTATATTACTTATTCACCCCCCCTCTCATTAATCCAACAACCTCAATCAAAACATGAAAATGGTCTAAGTGTTAAACTTATGTGAACTATTGTTGCACCCATACTTCAACCATATCGCTAATCTCTCTTCACAATGAATTCCCCCATGCCTTGTACTGACTAGGTAGCTAGTCCATTCATCATGTCGAACTCATGAGAATGTGATTCCTCATTCCCTAACTTAGTCTTTTATGTCACATATTCATCACTCCAACCAACTCCAAAAACAAAGGAAAGTGTCTACCCTTGCCTCGCTACTACTTCCATCATTCAATCTTCATCAAGGATATCATCTATAATGTCCAATTTTTATGCCTCCAAACATACTAGCATGCCCATACTCTCGAACCCCTTGTCATGCTACTATTCTTTCCCATGTCATTAACTAGTTGAATGGCTAGTCCAATCATTGCACTCCTTGATTCTTCATACCCTCATGGATAAAGTGGTCACTTCCTTTCTAAACTTTATTCATCTACACAAGTCCTTAGACTGAGGAAAGGACGTACCTCACCTTGTTTCACTCTAAATTCACCCCAAGACAAATTCATTCATGACACCTTGACTCCACTTGCCATCCCATGGAACAATTATCTAATATTCTTCAACTCGCATAGTTTTTGGCACATCTAAGTCCTCAAAGGTTCAAGGGAATTCATTGTGCATCCACATGTCCAATCAACTCTTCCCTTGTGACTCAAATTGTGATCAAGTCCACAATTTTGGATTCCTTGTCCAAATTATCCCCATCTTCATCATTTGCATCCTAAAATATGAAATTTTCCATCCACTCCAAGAACTACACATCCATACTACCTTTTCCCCATTACTTCACCACCCAACCATGCTATTGCATCCAACTCTCTATGAATTGAAATGTTTAGGCTTCACCCTTAACCAGGCTTCCCAAAGAAAGAAAAATTACCATTCCTAAGTAATATTTTCATGTTGCAATCTACCCATCTGCACATTCCTCAAAACTAGTGAAAGTCCTTAACTTTCCTCCTTCCTCCAAGTCACCTCATTGCAACTCAACATCTGTGATGAGTGTTTCCAAAACACCCATACTCATCAAATGTACCAATGAATTATCTAAAATTATCTAAGAAGAATCAGTTCTCCCAAAGAACATCCATGCCTTGTCACATCCGAGCTAATACCCGTGCCAACCTCAACCAATAACCCCTCTAGATATCTGATTCATTGCACAACCATCTACAAGTTACCAAGTTATGCTTTGCCTCATCCAATGTACCAAATCAAAGGAGAGCAAACAATACCCAAGACACTTGGTCTGTGTTCTACCCATTCAAGCTAACTATCAACGATTTCTTGGTCAATGTTAGAAACCTAACCTCCCTAACCCCTCACTTAGGTAGAATAATATATTTTCCATGTAATAAAAGTTAATATTAATAAGGCCTAATGATAAGAAATCAAATGTCAAATGTAAGAAGACCTAATAGAAGCTTATGCTTCTAGAACAATCTTTCTCTAGATTGTTCTTTTGGGTAGATAGATTTATCATCAATAGGAGTTGAGGGTATGAGAAGTTTTGTCTTGAGAATTATTGTAATAGAGCACTGCTCTGGTGGAGGTTTCCCCCTCAAAGAGATAAATGAACATTGTTTCCTATCAATAAAGGTATTATTTTGGTGTGGTGGTTTCATATATTGTATTGTTTCACTATTATTCTCTGCAGTATTTTTGTTTTTGGCTATTATTATATATTTGGTACCTTACAAGTGGTATCAACGAACTTTCCTTGGTAGAAAATTATGGGTTATTTTTTTTCAGGGTAGAGACATATTCCCACGTAATAAAGCTACAAATATTTGTCGTTCAATGTATAAATCCAAAGTCAGGGAAGCATACATGCAACAACTATAAGTGGTACTTAAATGAAAATTGTTGGTCACCCGTGTAACCCCTGTTGGTACCCCTTCAAGTGATAGCACATCAAACAACACTTGTATATGCATTTTCCTAGATATCCTAAAGCCCTTTGTAGATAAACCAATCGGGCACCTGAATGTTATAGTTTCATCAAGAACAATACTTGGGAAGATACTCTTGATCCAGGTGGATATTGGTGGCCACCCACCTTTTCCAATTGGCTCAAAACAGCGTTATGGCAATTTTGGCAATTTACTATTTTTAGCAGGTTTTAACTTCTGGGGCCATTTTGAGGGCCTAAATGAAGGTTTTTCGAGATCGAGGTTATCGATGATAGCTGAAGGCATGATTGAGCCCCCAAAATGAATCTCCTCGACGATACCTTTCCAACGAGCTATCACACGCCTAAAACGGAGATCGTATGCAAAAGTTACGACCCCGGGAAGTTGATGCACCAACTTACCCAAACGGGG
>ML793614.1:235887-302085 GCA_009831015.1 Picea engelmannii | reverse complement strand
GGATGAGGTATTATGTGATGTTTCCCCACTGGATGTCTGTGATGTTCTCTTGGGCTAGCCATATATGTGGAAACGCCATGCTATCTATGAGTCTCGACCTCGTAGTGTCATTATTACTCTGGGGGGTCATCTCTACAGGATACTAGAGGTAGTTCCAACTACTGCCCCACCTAAACAGTGACACAAGGTAGTATCTCATACTACAAAATTCATCTCCTCCACAATCTGTTCAAAGGGTGAACAAAAGGATACTGCAGCCACCACAGCTTCGGCCAAAGCACCTTCTATCCAACAGAAGCAGGTTGACAAGGTTTCAACAAAGCACGAAAATTCCTTCTGCACACAATCATCTAAAATATCCAGACTGGTTAAAAAGGTCCAAACCTTCCAGCCACAAGTTCGTGACAGATTTCCACAAACTAAGCAGCGTGATTTCTCCAGCAAGACAAGCATCTCACCAAGATGTAGATTCAACAAATGTTTTTCCCTCTCCCCCAGGAACTCAACGCAATGGAGACCATTTCTTCCTAAGGAAGGAGGATTGATCCAGGTGGATATTGGTGGCCACCCACCTTTTCCAACTGGCTCAAAACAACGTTATGGCAATTTTGGCAATTTACTATTTTTAGCAGGTTTTAACTTCCGGGGCCATTTTGAGGGCCTAAATGAAGGCTTTTTGAGATATAGGTTCTCAATGTTATCCAAAGGCATAATTGAGCCCCAAAAATGAATCTCCTCGATGATACCTTTCCAACGAGCTATCACATGCCTAAAATAGAGATCGTATGCAAAAGTTACGACCCCGGGAAGTTGATGCACCAACTTACCCAAACGGGGCCCACATGAATTTTGGTGCTTCATCTCCTAGGGTTAGGTTTTTGGATGTCTAGGACTTTTGGCATTCCCGATTATTGTAAAAAGGCCTCCAGAGCCTCATTGTAACCATCTTCTTGTGAATGGGAGTAGTCGTCACATCTCTTCTCAGAGATAAGCTTCCACCATTCTAGCGAGTCTTTCACTCTGTATTTTTACAGTCTCTGTACATTTATTTCATTAATAGAAATCGTGTATTACTGTATCTCTGTGTTTATGATTGCATATCTGATACATTTATGTTATATTACTATATATACAGGATATCTTTGTGCATTTCTTTATTATATCTCCGCTCTCATTTTGTGCCGAAAATAATCTGGATCAACTCTCTAGTACCTAGGAAATAGAGTATTACAACTAAGGGTATGGTCTTCCCTCCTTTGTTGGTCCCCTAAGATATTGGTTCGAGTACTATTGTTCAAATTCACACTTATATCAGAGAGCTATATCACAAGGAACACCCTTTTCTATAGAAACCATAAACAAACCATAACCCCTCAGACACAAACAACATAGGAAGGGAATAGGAAAGATTTCTCCTATTTAGAATTCGATCATTTCAACATTGTTTTCTTCCTATTAAGAATTTGGGCATTTCGACATTGCATTATTATTCATATAGAAGTATAAATCCGTAGGAGTAAAAAACTCAAAAAATGAAAATTATTGTGTTTCGTCTGGCATACTTATTTGGTACCTATTCCATTGGATTCCTTTTTTCTCCCTAATTACCATGGTACCTATCATTTTTAATTCATATTTTCTAGTGAACCCAACTCCTTTCCCAACACCCTTATTTGGACTCTATCCGATTGGATTCCCCTTTTCTCCCTAATCATTGTGTTACCTATCACTTGTCACCATTCTTCTAGTTAGTGGTAATACCCACCCTTCCCAACACCATTATTCATCACATATCCAATTTACTGACCATTTTTTACCTCTATCAAAATGGCCACCACCAATGCCCAAGAACTCAATACGTCGATTCTTAAGTATCATTTTTGGGATTAACTTCATGGTGTAAGTCATTAATCTATGACCCATATCCATGAGTATTAGTCACAACAGACCAATAATTCTCATGATTTGAATAGTCCACTTAGCACTCATTGCATCGGGTGATGCTCATAGTGGTGAAGAAATGGGATTGAAACCAGCGAAATGAATCGCATAGCATCAATCATCACGTCGATTCTTTTCAACCTACAGAAAAAGGAGCAAATCAAGAATATCAATGCCAACATTAGCACAATCAATTCCTCTATTCAAATGCTCTAGGACCAATGTACCAACATCAAAAACATCAAAGCAACACTTGACCAATTGATGGTTTGTTCCCTGAACTCTTCCTCTTTTGAACAAACAACCTATCAAGAAGAGCATGGCTCTTCCCATTACCAAGGTGTTCATTCTACCCACCTTCCGCATGACCTATGCCTTCCCATAATTGAGGTGAATAAATTTTATGGCTCATATCCCACAGGATGGGTCACTCAAACGGAAAATTATTTCTCTTTACATGGCATTAATAATGCTTTAGCCAATATTCATTATCGTATCCTACATTTGGATCCAGAATGCTTGAAATTGTGGCAATGGCGCAGAAAGGCATTCTAAGGGTATGTTTCTTGGACATAGTTTGTTGTATATATTTATAACCACTTTGACTCCAACACCCACCATTTAGGTCATTTGATCAAGTTGAAGCATCATGGGACAATGGAAGAATTTATTGCAACATTTGAGAACTTGGCTTTAAAGAAAGAGGGCATGTCAGATGCCTTCTTCATGGAATTCTTTATTAGTGGCCTAAAAGATGAAATATGTTCCCATGTTCTCATGGAACTCCCCCAAACATGGTTGGAAGCTACTCAATGAGACAAGAATCCAAGGAAGAACAACATATTTCCTCCTTCTAGAGCTGAAAACCATCCTTTCTTTCTCTCCCTAAACCCACTAATCTCACCCCTACTACAACTTCCCTCGAGATCCAGAAATTAACCTGGACCAAAATGGATGAACACCAACTAAAGGGTCTTTGTTATAATTGTGATGTCAAACATTTTCCTTGGCACAAATTTAAGGAGAATAAGATTTTTATGGCCATGGCTGAGGATGTTTCTGAAGAAGAGGAAATTGTTTCACCTATGGATGAATTATCACCACCATCTAATATAACCCCACCCTATGATCCCCCAGAATTTGAACCGGTGATTTAAATTAATTCCCTCATTGACTTCTCTTCTCCCAAAACCCTCATGTTGATTGGTTACATTAAGAATCATACATTCATCATCATTGTGGATAGTGGTAACACCCATAATTTTTTTCATCGCTACATTTCCCAAGAATTCAATTACATTACATTTGTGTCGTCAATAATTTTCAAATCATGATTTCCAATGGAGCTTCCATGAAGTGTGGGGGACATTTTGAAAATGTGTGGCTCCAAATTGGTCAGTGTCACCTAAAATCCCATATATTTTCTATAGATAATGGTGGTTGTGACATTGTTCTCGGTGTTAAACGGTTACATACTCTCAGTCCCATTTTCATGGATTTGAAGGATTTAACCATGCAATTCCAACAGGAGGGAAAATTGTATAAGTTCGAAGGCATCATAGTAGGCTCACATGAAATCATGAATTCACATAGAATGTAAAATGTCCTCAAAATGGGTCATTCTGGCATTATTTCCCAACTCCACTCCATTCAATCTCTTGAGACACCCTCTATAAATCCAAACCTCCAATATATCCTCTCCCGACATCAAGTTGTTTTTACCACTCCCAAGGCACTTCCCCCTTCCCATGGCATCCATGATCATTCCATTCCTCTCATCCCTAATAGTCTTCCTCCCAATGTTCACCCTTATCATCATCCATTTTCCCAAAAGAATGAAATTGAGAAAATTGTTCATGAATTGTTAGAAGAGGGTTTTATTCATCCTAGTACTAGCCCCTATTCTTCCCTTATGGTCATGGTACTCAAGAAAGAAGGTACTTGGTGAATGTGTCTTAATTTTCGCACCCTCAACCAACTCACAATCAAGAAAACATTCTCCATTCCTGTCATTCATGACCTCTTGTATGAATTGAGTGGTGCTTTATACTTCAACAAAATTGATCTACATTCTATCTACCACAAAATCAGTATGAATGAAGAAGAAATTCCCAAGAATACATTTTGAACTCATGAGGGTCACTATGAGTTCTTGGTAATGCCCTTTGTCTTGTTTAATTCTCTCTACACTTTCCAAAGTCTTATGAATCATGTCTTCCATCCTCTTCTCTATCCTTTTCTCTTGGTTTTGTTTGATGAAATTATCATCCATAGTAAAACTTGTACATCCCATCTCTCCCATGTGGATAAATTTCTCAGTCTACTCTCTAATAAACAACTTTTCCTCAAACCCTCTAAACATTCATTTGGAACCTTAGAAGTGGATTACCAGGGTCATATTGTCTGCAAGGATGGTGTATGGGTGCATCCTAAGAGAAATTATTCTATGTAGGATTCAACTCTCCCTAAAACTGCTAATATATTGTGTGGCTTTATGGGTTTAAGGGGATATTATTAGAAGTTTTTAAGAATTATGGCACGATTGCAGCTCCTCTCACTGCTCTCCATAAAATAAATTCTTTCACTTGGACTCTTGTTGTTGATCACTCCTTCCAAGCATTGAAAGATGTTATGTGCTTGACCCTTGTCCTAGTAATTCAAAACTTCACAAAGAATTTGATATTGGAATGTGATGCTTCTAGGAAAGGAATTGGGGTCATCCTCATGCAATATGGTAGGTCTTTGGCCTTCACTAGAAAACAACTTTAAGAGATACATTTGGGATAATCCATATATGAAAAGGAAATGCTAACTATTATGGATGTTGTGGATCTCTGGCATACTTATCTATTGGGACAATATTTCCAAATTAAAAATAATCATCATAGTCTCAAGTATTTTCTAGAACAACGAATTTCATCCCTAGAGCAACAAAAACGGGTGACCAGGATATTTGGCTATGATTATGAGATCATTTACAAGAAGGGAAAGGAAAATTTAGTTGATTACACTCTTTCTAAGAAGTATGAAGAAGAAGGTTCCCTTTTCTCCATCTCCTTCATTGTATCATATTGGCTCCAAGTTGTTCATGAGGATTGGCTGCAAGACCCAAAAATTTCTAACATGATCAACCAATTGGAAAACAATTCTCCAACTTCTCTAGGGTACTCTTGGCACAACGAAAAATCTTTGTTACAAAGGTAGTTTGCTTTTAAGAAAATAGTCACAACTTAAATACATGGTTTTTTATGAGATTCATACTTCAGCCACAACTAGATATTGAGGGTTTACCAAAACCTATGAATAGGTCAAACCTTTTTTTTTCTAGGATTATATGAAACTGGATGTCCACAACATTGTGGATGAATGTGAGGTATGTCAATGAAACAAGGGAGAAATGGTTGAATCTTATGAAAAACTCCAACATCCATTCACCACATCCATACTGGATCAAATATTCATGGATAATATCTTCAAGTTCCATGGAATTCCTCATTCTAGTGTCTCTGATAGCGATCCCACTTTCACTAGAATTTTTTGGAAATAATTGTTCAAGCTATAGGGCACCCAATTGGATATCATCACAACCTATCATCCACATAAAAATGTCCGAAATGAAGTTGTCAACAAGTGTTTGGAAACATATTTTAGGTTTTTTTTCATTTGAGAGTAAAAATCAACGGGCTCAAGGGTTACAATACAACTACTCATATGACTCCTTTTGAATCAGTATACAACCAAAATCTATCGTTGGTTCTCATACATTCTAGGTGTTTCGAAGGTTCACGAGGTTGAAAAAAATATTACAGTCCGATAGGATATTCTTCATGCCATGGAATAATATTTGTTCATGTCTCAGAATTGCATGAAGAAACAAGAAAATCAAGGTCCTCCTAAACATCAATTTTCTGAACGGGACTAGGTGTTTCTTCGACTGCAACCTTATAAGAAAACGTCAAGCAAACACAATTTTTTTTTGAAACTTACTCTCAAATTTTATGGTCCTTATATAGTGCTAAAGAGAGTGGGATCAGTGGCCTACCACTTATCTCTACCCATTCATTCTAAGCTCAATCCTTTTTTCATGTCTCTTGCTTAAAGAAGGTGATTGGAAGTAAGTGCCAAACTCAAACCAATCTTCCTGAGTTGAATGAAGAAGGTTCTATTTGGTTGCAGGCACAAATATTATTTCACCAACGCGAACATCGACTCCATCAATGCATCATCAAGGAAGTGTTAGTCTAGTGGAAATATACAAATCTAGAAGATACCACCTAGGAGTCGACCACCATTCTACAAAAATTTCCTCATCTCAATCATTAAGGACAAGGTTGTTCTTCAAAGGGAGGGAATATTACGTACCTAACCTCCCTAACCCCTCACATAGATAGAATAATATATTTTCCATGTAATAAAGGAAGATATTCACAAGGCTTAGTCATAAGGAAGAATAAGTCAATGTAATAACACCTAATAGAATATTTCTCTTATAGAAGTATGTTCCTCTATATTTTTCTTTTGGGTAGATATATTTAGTATAAATAGGATTTGAGTGTATGAGAAGTTTTTTCTTGAGAATTATTGTAATTGAGCACTTCTATGTTGGAGGTTTCTTTATCTGAAAAGATCTATGATTGAGTTACTATGCATGTGTTTATTAACCATTTAGGAAGTTGAATGAAAGATGAGGAATTATAGAAGAAACATCATATCCATATGTACATATATAGATCTGAAATAAAGAAATAAGAACACATAGAACACCAAAGTGATAACAAAGTTCAACAATATCACCTACGTCTTCGGGCCTTTGTCTTAGTGGGTGAGGGATTCTTATTTCTATTCAAATATTTATAAGTTCATCACAAAAGTACCAAAAGGTTACAAAACTAATTTTGTCTTGTTCTACCAAATCTCTATAACCCAACAAAATAAATGACACTAAAATCGGATGACCGAAGCTCCAAGAAATTGCCCACAAAGGTGCGCTCCTCAACAACTTCCCTGCATAAAAATGGCTTTCGCTTCACAAATATTCAACATAAACCTTCTCTGAATCTCCTCCATGGATTCAAGTGGCCATATTTTATATATATCTAAATTTGGTAACCATCTCCCAACCTCCCCCCTAGATATGGCCTAAAAAAGGGGCCAATATCCCCCAATATTGGCCAAATATCTCCAAAACTACTCCAAAAATCATTGAAAATCATTATTCCAAGGTAAAAAACCCACGTTTTCATATGAATAGGGAACAAACCATTTAGAGAGGGATCTTTTTCATATGGATGGTGTCCATGTGGTCATGGGCTTATCCCCTGGCGCGATGCCCCTTGGCTCTCGACTCTGGTCACATTAGTACCGGCCATATGGCCCTGCCCTGTTCCTATGTGCCCATAACAACTCAATTCTTGTGTATCCCCCAATGGACCAACCCTTGGTTGCATACCTTGGTCAACGAGCTAGCTCGACTGACTGGGTTCTAACCCATACAAAACGTGCTAGGCATATGGAACTGGGTCCTATGTAATCCCCATAGGATCAGGGCTAGTCCCCAACTGTTTAACCATTATCGCACACCAAAATTTGGAGGACAGGGTCATATGTTTGTGGTCGCATTGTTGAGGGTTTGGGCTATGCCACATCCCTTTTCCGCCTAGATGTACCATATTTAACACTTTAAATAATACATATTCCCATCATATAACAAGTAACATGTGCAAGCGGGTTGGCTAGCCTGGCCTTGCAAAAACCTATCCCAATGGGAGGTCGCACGATCAAACCTCGTGGAGTTCACAAATTTTACAAAGAAACGAGCAAATAAATGGGTGCCACGTGACAGCCCATGTGATGCAGGAGCATCACCTTCAAAGTCAAAGATGCAAGTGTGGAGGCAGGGATATGACATCTCAACATGACAGAATTTCAAATCAACATTTAATTCAAAAGGAAAATGAGTTGTTGAGATATTTTGGAAATGAAGTTTTTTAATATATCACGTTTGTAAAGTTTTATATGAATATAAGGAGTTACATATAGGGAGTGGGAGCCCTTATCTGGTAATAATTGATAGTTATTGTGATGGGTTGTAGACAGGACGGAGAAGAGCTCGAGGAGCCACTCCTTAGATAGCTTTGATGTTTTTTTATTGTAAGAGATATGAGATAAGAGATTAGGGAGAGTAGAGAAGAGTAGAGTAGCAGAGTAGAAGAATGATGCAGTGAAGAAATTTAATACTATGTAACTTTATTTCATGAATGAATAGAGCGGACATAATTGTTCCAATTCCTTGGACAATGTTCATTGTGATGTGTGATTGAATGAATGATATATTCTATATGTTCTTTAGTTAATTTTAGTTTTTTTATGGTTGTTATAATTGATCATATGAACTTGTGACAAAACTAGATAAGTTTCAATTGTTTCTCTTCTAAAAATTGTATGCAAGGTGTGCATATCGTACAAAAGGAGTGCGTCGACAAAGTGTTAAATTGACTCAGAAGATTTCAAAAACAACAACGATAACTTCGACCAAGTGCAAGGAGTGCACAACGTCAAGGAGAGACTAAGTGTCGAGGAACCAAAACAGAGAAGCGCAAGGAGTGAGGGAAGAATTTATTCCAAGGAAATCCTTCGATCTAAGTTTTTTGAGAGCCTAGGAATGCAAGGAGTGCATGGGAGATCAAAATCCTCAAGGAGATCAAGCTCAGAAGATATAGCGAGTATAAATATTTAGAGGAGGGTGAAGCTCTGAAGGCTTCACGAATTATCAATCAAGAGTTGTCCAGGATGGAGTGAGATCATTCCAGACCATTGGATCTAGATAAAGTGTGTGACATTTAAGTCTCTTAAAGCATAGAGGAGAGCAGACTGTCAAAGTCTAAAAGTAATTTGGGACCATCCATCATCAAGGAAGACAGGTGGCATAAGATCCACAACTCCAGAAGTTCGTGGACAAGGAGGAGGTAAAATAGTCGAAGTAAATCTGGACCATCAGATCCAGAGGGACATGTGGTGATGGATCACGAGCATCGGATAAATGAATTTGGGTTTCAGTTGAGAGTTGAAAATTCCAAAACCTAAATTCCTAAGTGAATCTGGACTATCAGATCCAGAGGACATGCAACATAAATCTATGGAAATTGGGTAAAGACTCGAAGTAAATCATAGTTGTCAGATTGAGGGGGAAACGTGGTGCAAACCCATGGAATTTGGGTAAAGACCTGAAGTAAATCTCAGTCATCTGATTCAAGATGACACGTGGCATAAATTTGCACACTTCAATTGAAAGTGAAAGTTGAGAATTGAGTTTTCTGAAGTCCGAAGACCCGAAGGGATCCCAGTTGTCGATCTGTGGAAGACATGCGTAAGTGGATCAAAGGCTTCGGATAAAAGAAATTGGGGAAAGATGAGAGTTAAGAGTTTATATTTCTGAAGTATGAAATCTTAAAATTGTTAGAGTCGTCAATTGAGGAGGAAACACGGAAAGAGATCTCTCATTGCGTAAAAAGTAAGGTTTGAGAGTTGAAAACTCTAAAACCCGAATCGTGAAGAAAATGATGATAATTGATTTAAAAGGGGTAGATCTGATTCGTTGATTTGAAAGGGGAAGATCTAATCTATTGATCAAGAGGCCTCTTCTGAGATCACAAGATCAATGGTCACGCTCAATTGTAGGGTCATAATATGCTCGAGTTTTAAAAATCTAAGAGCGGGCTGCAGTTGAAACCACGATATTGAAAAAGGGACGCATGGTGATTGATGGTGAATTGTGGGGAGAAAAGAGGTTTGGTATAAACCTACTTTTAGCCACCCCTCAATCATGTGTTTACATGAGTTCATAGCCCAAGGTCACATCTAGGAAGGGCTAGTGGAAAATGGGCTAGCGCCTTAAACATGATAGTTCAACAGTGCAAAGGGAGAGGTTGTGGGTGCCATAAAACCTGCACCAAAAGGATGAAAGAGATTTTTTTCAACTACAGAGTGAGACCATCAAGGTTTTGGAGAGACGATTTGGCTCGCAGAATTGAATATCCTTGACTGGGAGGTCACATAGCCCAAAGGAGAGTAGGGGGGATGCATCATGTGGTATCAGAGATATTGAATTTGTTTGCAGAGAACCGACAAAGGAGAAAAGAGATAAATTGATATAATTAGTGGTATCGAGGGTTGATTATGTTTATAGACATTAGAAGGTGAGGCAATGGAATCATTCCACCCAGAAGATGCAGAGAAAATCCAGAAATGGAAGAAGAAATTAGGCAACTCAGAATGAGACTAGACACCATGGAAACAATGCAGAGGAGAGTACCAGACACTGAAGATATCATTGAAGTTCAAAATGAAGATATAGAAGTCGAATAATATGTAGCATAGGATGTTGCAGAATACTACTTATTGAATTTTGTTTAAATAATAGTAGCCAGAGAAAAAATGGAGGTACCAAGGTATGACGACAATTTAGAAGTTGAAGAATTGTTGGATTGGGTACGAGCTATGGACAAGTACTTCGATTATGAATATATCGAAGAAAACACGATGGTGAAGCATGCAGTGACAAGACTGAAGGGTCATGCAAAACTACGGTGGGATGAACTACAAGCCGATCGGAGATGTAATGGCAAGAAAAAATTTAAAAGATGGGATAGGATAGTAGCCAAGCTAAAAGAAGAATTTATCCCAAAGGAATATCAAATCAATATGTTCAGAAGATTACAGAACCTGAGACAAAAAAGATTATCAGTGAAGGAATACACTAAGATATTTTAAAGACTAAACATTAGGGATGGATAGAAAGAGAACGAGGATGAAAAAACAACCAGGTATATCAATGGACTGAGATATGAAATACAAGAGAAGATCAACATGATGTTTGTTATTAAAGTCGAGGATGATTATCAAGAATCCTTGAAATATGAAGAGAAATTGGCCAGAAAGCAAAGCCAACAAAATAGAGGAAATTCAAGCAGAGGTAAGGGAACCAACAAAGAGAAGTCCCAGAAACCAAAGCATGAAGATGGAAAGCAGCATAATCACCCTGAGAAAGGTGGAATTTCTATAGAAGGGAAACATGGAGGAAGAATCTCTTTTACTAGAGGAAGAGGAAGAGCCAGAGGAGGTGAAGTTAGATGTTATGTATATGGAAATATAGGGCACATTTCTTGGGAATGCCTAGAGAGGAAGAAAGACAAAAAAGGAGGAGAAGCACACATTTCTGAAGCACAAAATCATGTGGAAGCAAAGTAGCATAAGGAGGAAAGAACCTCATGATGAGGACAGTTATTCTTAAACCAGAGAAGGAGGTAGAGAAACCAGTTCAATGAACAAGTCTGTTCATAACTTCTTTCAAGATGAAAGACAAAGTTTGCAAGATGATCATAGATAATGGGAGCACTAACAATCTAGTATCCACAAAGATGGTGGAGAAATTGGAACTGAAGACAACTACACATCCAAACCCATACAAGCTATCATGGTTGCAGAAAGGAAATCAAGTAATGGTAAGTCATCAATGCCAAGTTGAATTTAAATAGGAAGTTACAGGGATGAAATATTATGTGATGTAATTCCTATGGATGTCTGTCACATTTTATTGGGGAGACCATGGAAGTTTGACTGAAAATTTATGCATGATGGGAGAAAAAATACTTATACCTTAGAAAAGAATGGTAGGACACATATGTTGTTGCCAATAGAAGACAAAGAGTAAAATATGGAATTTAGTTCAAGTATACTTCTCATGAGTGGGAAAGAACTCTTGAACGAAGTCAAGAAGGAGCAGGAGGTGCAGTTTTCTATAGTGAGGAAGCCAAGAGTTATCCTTACAAATACTTTTGTGGAGGATTTACCTAAAGAAATCCAGGAGCTGTTAGAAAACTTTGTTGACATAGTAGTGGATGAGTTACCTCACTCATTGTCGCCCATTAGGAGTATAAGCCATCATATTGACCTTATTCGAGGAGCTATTTTACCAAACAAAGCAACTTATAGTTCGACACCAAGAGAGAATGAGGAAGTTAAAAATCAAGTCCAAGAGTTGTTGGATAAAGGTTTAGACAGGGAAAGCCTAAGCCCATGTGTAGTAACAAGTTTGTTGATTCCAAAGAAGGATGGAGGATGGAGAATTTGTACAGATTCCAGATCCATCAATAAGATCACCATTAGGTATAGATTCCCTTTACCCAGGATGGATTATTTGATGGATTGTTTGAGTGGAGCAAGCTATTTTTCCAAAATATAATTGAAGAGTGGATATCATCAAATAAGGATGAGAGAGGGAGATGAATGGAATACAACATTCAAGAAAAATGAAGGTTTGTTTGAATGGTTGGTCATGCCATTTGGGTTGACAAATACACCAAGAACATTTATGAGATTAATGAATGAATTATTGAAATAATTCATAGGAAAAATTTTCATAGTGTATCTGGATAACATACCAATCTCCAGTAAGACAGAGGGAGAACACTTAAACCATTTGACATCAATAATGAGAAAGTTGCAACAAGAAAAAATGTTGATAAATTTGAAGAAAATATCTTTTATGAAGACATAACTTATTTACTTGGGTTTTGTGATATGTAACATACCCAGCCACCCACAGGCCGGGTATGCTACCTAAAATCCCACCCTTTGACTTATTTTTCTTATAGATACCTTCTTTAGTCATTAAGGATGAATACGATAACATATTTAACAACATGCATAACAATATCCAGCAAGCATGCATAATCTAAAGATTACATTAAATGATAATTAAATATACACAACGAAAATACATTCATACACATGTAGATAATAATCAAATTACACAGTGGAAATACATTCATACACAGGTAGGGATATCATGATAGAGAGAACTTATATTTATGAAACATTACATCGATTGGATGCATAGCAAGGATGTTCCACCCAGCCATAGACACCACTACTCCAAATATCATTAGCAGTGTCACCCCCGATCTAGGGCTATGAATCCACAAGGACGGTTCCAGAGTGTACTTGGGTTCCCAAATCATTCATCTCTCAGGCTCTCAATATCTCATAGGTTTCTCGACACCCACAACAATACAAGTACCCAACTCTCTTCTACCCATCTTGTGCCACTTGAGAGAATGGAGCTCCATCCTTCTCTGCCATGCAGTCCCTCAAGTAGTCCTTCTCCTTCCTTCCAGGGCTTCCAACACAGCTGGTCTAGAATCTCAATGTTGGAACTCTCAGGACTCACAGCTTTGAGAAAAACAGGGCACATGCCAATGCATTTTAGACATGCAGGCCCTAGGTCACCGCTGGATCACACTAGTGACCACTACAACCAACTATCTCGTGGCTAATTCTTCAACAACTCCATTTCCTTTCTCTTTGCCAACCAAGATGCAGGTGAGGATGGTTCGATGAATGGGTAAGGGAGTGCATGGGAGTGTGTGAGGGAAGAATGAGTGAGTGAATGGGAAATCGGTGACCAAGTCATCATTCCAACCACCCCATTAGACCATAGGTAGGTTTAAGTAACCTCGTGGGGAAAACAAGAACATCTTGGCCTTCCCCAAGAAGTTCACTTAACCAATCCCCTGCCTTAAACAAAAAGGGTAATAAGAAAATAGGAATAACACTTAGTCTCTCAAGCTCCCGCTCTTGTTGAATCATAGCCCCTTATAAATCTAATCCTTGTTCATCTAGCAACCAACAATGTGTTTATTATTATTAATGATCAAAACATTACATTTATTGGGCATACTGGCCCTTCAATAATTATGTGGGCACTCTAGCCTCTCAGCATTGTAACAATACTTTATTTAAAATGGGGGTTCAAAACCTAGGGTGTTACATGATATCTTCAAATGAATTGAATATGGATCCAGAAAAGGTGAGAGAAATCAAAGAATGGTCGTCTGCAGGAAGCATATTCGAAGTAAGAAGTTTTCATGGATTAAATTTTTTTTATAGAAATTTTATCAGAAATTTCATTGGTATATGTACAAACATGTTGGAAACTATGAAGAAGAAACACAAGTCTTTTAATTGGACAAAGAAAGATGAAAAAAGTTTCAAAGTGTTGAAGGAGAAGATCACAGAACAACCAATTCTGGTCTTACAAGATTTTGAGAAAACATTGCAAGTGAGATATGATGCAAGTGGAGTAGCTATTGGATTCCTCTTGAGTTTTGATAATAGACCAGTTGCTTATTTCAGTGAGAAGATGAATGAAACCAAGAAGAAGTACTCCACATATGACAAATAATTTTATGCAATGATTCAAGCTTTGAATAAGTGGAGGCACTATCTAATTCCTAAAGAATTTGTCTTGTACAGTGCTAATCAAGCTTTGCAGTTTATTAGTAGGAAAGAAAAGTTGAATCAGAGACATGCTAAATGGGTAAAATTTATGCATAATTTTTCTTTTGTTATTAAACATGTTGCTATAACTGCTAACAAAGTTGCAAATGCTTTGAGAAGGAAGATTTTAATTGTATAGGAATTCCAAGTGGAGACCTTAGGGTTTGAACACCTCAAGGAAATGTATTGAGAAGATCCATATTTTAAGGAAGCTTATGAGGCATGTAAGAATCCTTTGTTGGGAGACAGAAGCCCATGGACAGAATATTTGATCCAAGATGAATTATTATTCAAAAGGATACAGCTATGCATACCAATATGCTCAATGAAAGATAACCTGTTAAAAGAGAAACACAATAGAGGTTTAGCTAGACATTTTGGTCATGATAAGACATTTTCACAGTTGAGAAATTCATACTATTGGTCGAGCATGAGGAAAGAGGTGAAAAGGTTTGAGAAAAAATGCAAAATTTTCTAGTATGCAAAAGGAAGACAGTAGAACACTGGTTCGTATCATCCATTACCAATTTTAGAAAGGCCATGGGATGCAATCAATATGGATTTTATATTGGGATTTCCTAGAACCCAAAAAGGGAGTGATTCCATATTTCTTGTGGTGGACATATTTTCAAAGGTGGAACATTTCATACCATGCTAGAAGACAAATGATTCTACACATATAGCCAATTTATTTTCCAAAGAAGTGGTGAGACTACATGGATTGCCTAAGAGCATAGTGTCAGACAGGGACACCAAATTTGTAGGACACTTTTGGAGGACCCTATGGAAGAGGCTGGGGAAAAAATTGTCCTTTAGTTCAACATATCACCCTCAGACAGATGGACATACTGAAGTAGTATACAAGATTCTTGGAAACTTGTTAATAAGTTTAGTCACAGAGAAAGGTCGTCAATGGGATCAGATTCTGGCACAAGAAGAATTTTCATTTAACAATTCAGTGAACAAGAGCACAGGAAAAAGTCCATTTGAAATTGTGTATGGTATACAACCAAGAGGGATTAAAAAGTTGAGATATCTTAATGAAAATGAATTCAAAAGTGTTGGCGCATAATATTTTTCAATAGAAATGCAAAAACTCCATGACAGAGTTAGAGAATAGCTAGAGGAAAACAACTTAAAATATAAGAACATAGTTGATCATAAGAGGAGAGAAGTTAAATTTGAAGTGGGATATTAGGTTTTATATCATTTGATAAAGGAAAGGTTTCCAAGGGGAACATATAACAAGTTGAAAATCAAGAAGATAGGACCATGCATGATTCTCAAAAAATTTACAGCCAGTCCTTATGAAATTGGGTTTCCAGACAATGTTGGGATATCAATGATATTCAATGTTGCTGACCTGTATTATTACAGGAGATATGATGCTAGAGAACCATATTATCATAAAGAAGTTCAGTGGGAAGATCAATTTCCCACAACAAAAAAACCTTAGATGGAGAAAATCATAGAACAGAGAGTTGGAAAGAAGTCCAAGAGGAAGACATATCATGAATAATTAGTGAAGTGAAAATATCATCCAGTGGAAGACTCAAGTTGGGTCATTGAACTAGATATTTTGAAGCATGGAAAAACAATGCAGGAGCTCATGGACAGGATTCCATGAATATTTTAGCTAGAGGATTATGATGCAGGGGCATCACCTTCAAATTCAAAGACACAAGTGTGCATGTAGGTATATGACATCTCAACATGACAGAAT
The DNA here is from genome assembly GCA_009831015.1 of Picea engelmannii. Taxonomy (NCBI): domain Eukaryota; kingdom Viridiplantae; phylum Streptophyta; class Pinopsida; order Pinales; family Pinaceae; genus Picea; species Picea engelmannii. The sequence goes on along the minus strand of ML793614.1, from coordinate 286,085 downwards.
TTCAAATAAACATTTAATTCGTAAGGAAAACAAGTTGTTGAGATATTTTGGAAACAACATTTTTTAATATATCTTGTTTGTAAAGTCTTATATGACTGTAACGAGTTACAGAGAGGGAGTGGGAGCCCTTATCGGGTAATAAATGATATTTATTGTAATAGGACAAAGTAGGTAACCGCTAGAACCTGATAGGATAGGTTGCAGACATGATGGACAAGAGATCGAGGAGCCACTCCTTAGATAGCTTTGTTGTTTTTGTATTCTAAGAGATAAGAGATAAGACATTAGGGAGAGCAGAGAAGAGTAGAGTAGCAGAGTAGAAGAAAGGCCCGATGAAGAACTATAATACTATGTAACTTTATATCATGAATGAATAGAGAAGACAAAATTGTTCCAATTCATTGGAAAATTTCCATTATGATGTGTGATTGAATGAATGATATATTATGTATGTTATTTAGTTCATTTTATTTTATGTATGGTTGTTTGAATTAATCATATGAATTTGCGACAAAACTAGATAAGTTTCAATTGTTTCTCTTCTGAAACTCGTATGCAAGACGTGCATATTGTACACAAGGAGTGGGTCGACAGAGTCTTAAATTGAATCAGAAGAGTTCATAAGGAACAACAGGAACTTAGACTAAGTGTAAGGAGTGCACAACATCAAGGAGCACAAGGATTACGGGAATAATTTCTTCCAAATAAATCCTTCGATTTGAGTTTTTAGAGAGCCCAAGAATGCAAGGAGTGTGTGGGAGATCAAAATCCTCAAGGGGATCAAGCTCATAAGAGATAGCGAGGAGAAATATTCGGAGGAGGGTGAAGCTCTCATGGATTCATGAATTATCGATCAAGAGTTGTCCAAAAGGGAGCAGGATCATTCCAGACCGTTGTATTTGGATAAGGTGTGCGAACTTTAAGTCTCTTGAAGTGCAGAGGAGAGAGTAATTTCAAATTCCTAAAGTAATTTGGGAGCGTCCATCATCAAAGAAGACATGCGGCACAATATCCACAACTTCAGAAGTTTGTGTACAAGGAGGAGGTGAAATAGCCAAAGTAAATATGGATCGTCAGATCTAGAGGGACACATGGAAATAGATCATGAGCTTTGAATAAATGCATTTGGGTTTCAGTCGAGAGTTGAAACTTCCAAAACCCGAAGTCCAAAGTGAATCTGGACCATCAGATATAGAGGAAACATGGAATAAATTTGTGGAATTCGAGTAAAGACACGAAGTAAATGATAGTTGTCGGATTAAGGGGGACACACGATGCAAACCCATGGACTTCGAGTAAATACCTGAAGTAAATCTCAGTTGTCCAATTCAAGAGGACACACGGCATAAATCTGTGCACTTCAAGGGAAAGTAAAATTTGAGAATTGAGTTTTTCGAAGTCCGAAGTCCCAAAGGGATCGTGGTCATCAATATGCGGAAGACACATGTCAGTGGATCACAAGATTTATATAAAAGAAATTGGGGAAAGATGAGATTTGAGAGTTGATATTTCCAAAGTCTGAAATCCTAAAATGGTTATAAAATTCAATTGAGGAGAACACATGGCAGGATATCTATCATTCTGGAGAAAGTAAGGTTTGAGAGTTGAAAACTCCGATACCCGAATCACAAAGAAAATCACAATCATTTATTTGAAAGGGGTAGATCTGATCCATTGATTTGAAAGAGGAATATATGAGTTGTTTATCAAGAGGCCTCATTCGATATCGTGAGATCAACAGTCACTCTCAATTTCGGGGTCAGAAGATTCTCAAGTTTTAAAAATCTGAGAGTGGGCCGCAATTAATGGTGAATTTTGGGGAGAACAAATGTGTGGTATAAAACCACTTTGGGCCACCCCACAATCATGTGTTTACATGAGGTCATATCCCAAGTTCACATCTAGGAAGGGCTAGTGTAAAAGGGGCTAGCGCCTGAAAAACTATAGTTTAGTAGTGCCAAGGGACAGATTGTGGGTGCCATAGAACCTGTACCAAAAGGTCGAAAGAGCCTATGTTCAATTATATAGTGAGACCATCAAGGTTTCATAGAGTTGATTCGGCTCACATAACTGAATATCCTTGACCAGGAGGTTACATAGCTCGAAGGAGAGTAGGGGGGTTACATCACCATGTATGGGCCATGTGGCACCACACTATTCGTTGGATAATAACTATGTGTCGATTGTCGATTCATCCACTTGTCTGTCACTTGTCTTCCCTATCAACATACTTTCCCAGTCACTGTCTTCCACGTGTCATATGTATGAAGTACAGGAATGCCACGTGTCACCCTTGCAATGGTGACATGTGTCAGTCTCAGATTGGTCCACCTATACCTTCTACATCAACATCCTGTCCATGTCATTAGTCTGTATGCCTAGTCACACTTCCACATGTCACCTCCAGATGTTTCCATGTCATATCCAAGTGTTCCTGCCATTTCATTTGTACGGTCGTATGACCTGTACAGTCAATTACCACGTGGCACTGTACGGACTTTAAAGTCATTATTTTTTTGCATTTTTGGCCAAATGAACAGATCACCATATTTGGAGCATACGACGTATGTTTGAGCCTGTTCAAGTTGCCTTGGGTTCATATCGATGATTCTTATGCACATGTGCATTTTGAATCCATTCTGAGAACTTTGATTTTTAGGTCTTTTTGAGCCCCATCAAGCTCCTGGATCCAATTATGGATCACACCTCCCCACTAAGGACATTTTCATTCCCAAAATGTTACTGACCAGTCATTAATATTGGGATATGCCACCCATATTGTTGTCTATCTTTAAACTTTGTCCTGTGCACTTATCTCATCAAGATCAACTGTAAAATAATCATGATAATTGACAACATATTGTTAGCCAATTTTACCCTGTTACATATTACTTAAGCCACTATCATCAATATAGAAAACTTTACTAATGATAGCATCAAAAATATGACTACAAATGAGCTTATATGTTTGTAATATTTGCACAACAATAGGTTATCTTGAAGAAAACTGTGATTGATTTTCCATTCTACAATCATCTCATGTTCTTGCTTAAGATCGATTACTTGATTTGAAAAAATTATAGATGTGTTTCTTGCTTGAGCCGCCTTTCTTAATTGTTCCATATTTTGAAGAGTTTTATTTTCCTTTACATGATGAGCATGAACCACATATTCTTGACCTACTTTAGTTAAATTATATTGATTATTTTGCCTATAGAAGATTTCTTTATGATCATACAAGTATGGACTGCCTAAGACCATGCCACATTCACTTAGTGGCACCACATCACATCTTAACTCATCTACAAACTTAGATAGAATTTCAATTTTTACTGTGCATTTTTTGGTTATGTGCATTTGATGATTTTTTATTATCCATTCAAGTGTGTAAGGATTATGATGTATATGTTTTTTTAATCCCAATTTCTTAACCAATTCCTCTGAAATTAAGTTAGATTGAGATCCACTATCTATCAATGTGTCGACCTTAGTATGTCGCATGATGGCCCTTACGTGAAACAATTTACTTCTACAATCAAATCCATCATCACTTTTCCCTTTCAAACCAACCAACGAGAATTTTGATTCATCACCTAAATCTGATCCCAAGTATGTGGGTCATGTTATTGTCGCAACAATTTGCCTCCCTTTCTTTCTCTTGAACCACTTCGGTCTCTTCTCCGGATGAAATTGCCAATAATAGTCCTCATCATTCCCCTCTTTCTTGCAATGCTTGCAAGAGGGATTCTCTTCCTTTATTGCCACTGAATTTTACTTCTTTCCATACAACTTCCTTTTGTCCTCTTTCCTTGAAGATGATTCCTATGATACACCAACAATGTATGTCACTTTAACAGAAACCTCATCAAGATTAGTTGGTCCAAATATGAATACAGTATTTCGAATAGGTGCAGGTAAGCCTCCTATATACTTCATAAGTGTTTCTTGGGTATGTAAAGGAATGTCTAACATCAACTCCATTTTACGAAATCCATCTGTGGATTCTTTCATTGTTTGTCATTTTCTTAGTTTTAAATCTTTCCATTCAATTAATGATTTCTCTTTATAACCCAAAGGATAGAATTGCTTTCTAAGTGCAGAAATAAAACTTTTCCATGATGGGAATACATTACCCACTTGTTGTGTGCCATTTTTCAACTTTCTTTGCCACCGGATGAGTGTTTTTCCTGCAAGTCTAAGTGATGCCAACTTGATCTGAGTTGCCTCATCCTTGATTTGTTTCACACTGCAATAAACCTCCACCTATCTAACCCAATTTTCAAGTCCCTCTACATTAACTTCACCATCATACATGGGTAATTCAAATTTAACATCAAGTTTTAATAAATCCATTTCATTCTTTTGTTTATGGACATGTTTATTTGCATTGGATTTAGAACTTGAACTTGAAAAAGAAGGAGAAGAAGGAGGTGAATATGGAGGTGAAGGAGGAATTTGAGGAGGATCCTCTCATTCTTCACTTTTCCTTTTGAATATTTACCCATATTTGGTATTTTCCATTCCAAGTAGTCCTCATACAAAACCTTCATGATCTTCGACATGGCGAAGAAATTTTTTTGAAACTCTTTCTCATCATGAGAAAGACCCTCTTCCAAAGCCATCTTCTCGCTTTGAGAAGTTCTCTTTTTCAATCCAATAAATGGATTCTATTCAACATTCTCTCCTTCACCATGAAGTAGCTTTTCCTTTGTTAACATGCAAAACCCTAATCCAAACATCAACTAGATCTGATACCACTTCATCCAAAAAGATGTTTTAAATGAAAATGGTTGAGTTATTATGCATGTGTTTATTAACAATTTAGGAATTTGAATGAAAGAGGAAACATTATAGAAGAAACATCACATCCATATGAACATAACAAAATCTCAATTAAATCAAGAAGAACAAAAAACCATAGAACACCAAAGTGATAACAGTGTTCGGAAATCTCATCTACGTCTCTGGGCCTTTGTATTAGTGGGTGAGGCATTCTTATTTCTATTAAAATATTTATATGTTCATCACAGAAGTACCAAAAGGTTAAAAAACCGATCTATTATTCTTCTACTGGATCTCTAGAACCTAACAAAACAAACGAAACTGAAATTGGATGACCGGAGCTCCCAAAAATGGCCCGCAAAGGTGCGCTCCTCAAGAGCTTCCCTACATAAAAATGGCTTTGGCTTGGAAAATATTCAACATAAACTTGCTCTAACTATCCTCCATGGTTGCAAGAGGCCCTGGTTTATATATATCTAAAGTTGGTAACCATCTCCCAACTTCCCCCCAAGATCTGGCCTCAAAAAGGGCCCAATATCCCCCAATATTGGCCAAAACTCTCCAAACCTGCTCCAAAAATAATTGAAAATCATTATTCCAAGGTCAAAAAATCACTTTTGCATATGAATAAGGCGCAGACCCTTTAGAGTGGGATCCTAGTCATATTTATGGTGGCAATGTGGTCACAGGATTATCCCTTGGTGCATTGGCCCCTTGGCTCTCGACCCTGGTCTCATTGGTACCTTCCATATGGCCTTGCCCTGTTCCTACGTGCCTACAACACCTCAATTCTGGTGTAGCCCATGATGGACCATCCCTTGGTTATGCACCTTGGTTGACAGTCTATCCCGACCGACTAGGTGCTAACCCATATGAAACGCGCCAGGCATATGGAACTGGGTCCTATGCAATCCCCATAGGATCGAGCCTAGTCCCCAACTGTTTAATCGTTATCATGTGCCAAAACTGGAAGGACAGGTTCATATGTGTTCGATTGCATTGTTTAGGGTTGGGGCTAGGCCTTAACCCTTTTCCACTCAGATTTAACATATTTAACACTTTAAATAATATATATGCCCATTATATAACAAGTAACATGTGAGAGTGGGTTGGATAGCCCGACCGTGCCAAAACCTAGCCCGGTCAGAGTTCGTGCGATCAAAACTCATGGACATCGCAAATTTTTCAAAGAAACAAGGTAATAAATGGGTGCCACATGGAATCCCATGTCTGGGCCACATGGAACCATGCTAGTCACTAGATAATCACCACCTGTCGACCACCACAATAATTGTTGGATAATCATATTCTTGTCTACCACCTATATTCTCTGTCAGAATACTTTCCCAGTCACCGTATTCCAGTGGTGACACATGTCACTCTTGTATTGGTCCACTTGTACCTGTCATGTTAGCATCCTGTCCACGACATGAGTTCGTACACCCAACCACCCTGCCATGTGTCACCTCCAGATGTTGCCACATCAACGCCAAATGTGCATGCCACATCATCTATATGACCATACAACCTGTACATTCAGCTACTACATGGCACTGTATAGACTATACAGTCATTATTGTTTTGGTTGTTTGGCCAAATGAACAAATCGCCATATCTAGAGCATACGATGTTTTTTTGAGCCCATTCGATTTGTGTTGGGTTTGTATAAACGAGGCCTACGCACATGTCCATTTTCAATCCATTATGAGAAATTTGATTTTTAGGCCTTTCTAAGCCCCATCAAGCTCATGGATCCTATTCTGGATCATTTCCCCCTCGAAGAGGCAAGTGAACATTGTTTCCTATCAATAAAGGTATTATTAGGTATTATTTTTGTGATGTGTTTTTATATATTATGTTTTTCTATTTTTATTCTCTAGACTACTTCTATTTTCGACTATTAGAATAGATCTAGTACCTTAGAGTCAACTTCGTTATTACCGCATTGTATAATTTAGAAAAAAACTTCCTTTCACCTATGCAAGTGTATCGTACTCTAGCACTATCATCATTACTATCAAGTTATCGTATGAACCAACAAATATACATAAGGTACCCATGCACCAAAGAACCTCATCTATTCTCTCAAATCTGTCACGTCTTAGACCGCACTCTGTACTTTACTGCAAATACCCATCCAATGAACCTCATCAAATATTTAGGAAATTTCCCAAGCCACCTTCATATCTACACCAAAATATGCCTAAGTCCACCACTGGACTCATACAAGAAGTTCACCTCAAGAACTCTTCACACCTACCCATGTTAAGGATGCGCAAACTACTACATGACTTATTTGAATCTGCATCACTTGGGCTAGTCCCAAGTCTATCATTTTTCACCTTGGAAGTGGGTTTCACATGATCCACCAAGTCACCCAACCTCCTTTCAAAGAACTCAACACAATCATTAGGAAATGCAAGAAATTAAAACCAACCATACCTTGCATGATGGAACTGTTGGATGCACCCATGTATTAATTCAATTGTATTATACCTGCACCTGCCTAAGAAAAAAAATCTTCACATGAACTTGCCTCCATCACCCTTAAAAACTACACAAATATGCATAACACCTTTGTTATGATACTAGAATGAGTCCATTTGTCTACTTAAGAAATATTTCTAAGGGCCAAACTCTCAATTCATTTGGATTGTTCACCTTCCACTATAGTACCCATCTCTATCCTTGGTTGTTATTGCACAAAGGTACCATGCCCACTTTTCCAAATTTTCAAGTCTTGTGTTTCTAACCAACTCACCCAACTCTGTGAAGAGTTAACATTTCCAATGGTTGCAGTCTACTTCTAATTAACCCCACAAACCAACTCAACCAAACCAATTTTCTTCGTGATTCCTAGCATAAAGAGGTAATGACAAAGTTTTTTCGGTTGGTCTATGTTAATTATACAACTCCACTTTGAAAAACTACTCTACTTCACATAAAGTCTGCAAATTCCCAGCTCGCATAAGTTTCTCAACTCATCGCATGGCCACCTTCCCTGTCTTGAGTCTGTACAAGGGAGTGTTAACTTCATTGCAAACCAAAAATTATCCACTTTTTGATCTTCAAACTCCCAACCACTTATTTCATCAACCTCTATGATCACTTATGTGGTCACTTATATGATCACTTATACTATGAACCTCTATGATCACTTCTATGGTCACTATTGCGATCATTTTTGTTATCACTTATGCGATTGACCTCTACTATAATTTTTGTAGTCAAAAATATAATATACCCCCTATCATGAAGGTGATAGTGGTGAAGAGATCATTGAACTATCTTCAAATGAAGATTAAATCTAATAACACTTTCCATTCCCCCATGGTCTTCTTGAGGATCCAACACAACTTTGCACACCCAAGTCACTCAACACTGGAGGGTCATGTGGCACCATGGAATTTCCAAATTGGTGGTTATACCATACCAAAAGCAATTATTTTGGACTACATCTCTTTCACTCAAGGTTTATCCATAACTATGCCTTGACCTACTTGGTGAGTCAAGCCTCAACAATGTACTCTAGGCCACGAAGGAACCCACCCAATCGAGCACACTTCATTACGTTACATTTTCATTCCTTAACATACACAGTTAATATTTCTATATTTATCCAAATATCTAAATCAATAACATGAAAAACACAAACACATAAGAAAAAAACATAACTATGGTTGGGTTTCTCTAGATGTGCCTAACACCCATAGAAATATTTTTTTATACAAGATGTTACAACATTGTACAATATAATGCATTGATACAAGATGAGAGCACTTGTATCATACATAAAACACAAGTTTTTCAAAGTCACTCGACTTCCCTCCCTGTTGTCTCACGACTGAGTCTATCTAACTGTCCATCACTAGACTCCTCCCCATCACACATTTTTCAACTCCAAAGTCGTCCTAATTTCAAAACTCAATCCAAATAAAGTCACCCCAACTCTATCCAATAAAATGCCTCAAGGACGAACAAGTATTTCGATGTTGAGTGACTTGGTTCCTTGGGGGAGTTTACCCCTCTCTACCCAAATATAACTCATAACACTTTTTCTTCCACCCAAGTTGTTTCCTCTAGCTCGTCACAACTTTTCCATATATATGATATTTCTTCACCCAACTGTCACACCTTTTCTTGTCAAACCATCATGTCCTTTGGGTGATCTCAATATCGCCAACCAACTCATCATGTTGCGCATCCCAATCAACTTGTGATTCACCCAACCATCACTTTGAATCATTGGATCATTGCACCTAACTCTCCCATCGCATGCATAATCTCTACATCTTCATTACTTGAGTCCTGTGCACGAAAAATCCCAAATATTGTATGCCCAAGACGTCCACAAGGTGAGCACACCCTTTGATCATGATCCATGACAACATGTTCCTCTGTTAAGGACCTAACCTCCATAACCCCTCATGTAGGTAGAATAATACATTCTCCATGTAATAAATGATTATGTTAGTAAATAAGGATTATTTAATGATGTGAACAAGTATAATGTAAAATGTTGAAAAAAAACTTTCACTTCTAGAAAGATATCCTCTAGAACATTATTTAGAAGATATAATTATTATAAATAGGAGTATCAAGAATGATAAATTCTTGTCTTGATAATTATTGTAATAAAGCTATGCTCTAATGGAGGTTTCTCCATCAAAGAGGAAAGAGAACTTGTCTTTATATCAATAAATTTATCATTGTTATTGTTGTTATTCTCTATATTTTGTTGTTCCACTTGCATCTAATGCAATATTTCTATTTATGCTTATTATAATATATCTGGTACCTTACAAGTGGTATCAGATCTCTTTCCTCTATAGAAATTGTGGGAATTGTTTTCCAAGGTAGAGACGTGTACTATTTGTGTCTTTAAAGCACAAATATATGTCAATTTGCGAGTAAATTTGTGGTTGGGTAAGACTACATGTAGGAACTACATATGATTTCATAGGGTCACTCGAAACAAATGTTTCACCTTTTTGGAAATATTTGTAACCCTTGTTGGTACCCCTTCGAGTAGTACCACATCAGACATAATTTGTACATGGCCATCACTCCCATGTACCATTAGCTATATCGAAGGTCCCTAGGTCTCTTGAAACCATATCTAGATCAATCGATCAATCACATGACTTTTATAGTGACACCGAGAACAACTCCCGTGAACATACTTTATAGTACCTAACTAATAGGATGCTACAACTAACGGTACATTCAATCCTTCTTACTTGGTTCCCTGAGATATTAGAATGAGTACTACTTTTTGACCCCACATGTATATTAGAGAGATATATCACACGGAAAACTCTAGTCTGTAGGAACCATGAAAACCCTAACCCTTGAGAATGGAATATAAAAAAAAAAAGAAACAGAAGGAAAATTTTACCACACAATTAATCCTCCTACGTCCTTGTTATCAAATTCTTAGAAAGTTTTCCCTGCTAACAATTTGGGAATTTCAACATTCTAGTATTCTTCAGGATAAAGTATAACTCTGCAGAAGTAAAAAAAAATTAGTATAGTGCTCCCACAAGCAACCTTATTCGAGACCTATCCTATTGGATTCCTCTCTTCTCCATGATTGCAATAGTTGATATCACTTGTAATGTTTTTTTTGTGGGCCCACCCGTATTTTCCACCTATCCCATTGGCTTCCTCTATTTTCCCCATCCACCATGATACCCCTCATTTGTAAGAATTGTTTCTATGTATACCCACCTACCCACATTTTTCTTCTCCCCAAATGGCTCTCACCTGTAACCAAGAAATAAACACCTTTCTCTCCAACAATGAAGAGAACAAGCATACCATCCAAGAAATCAATTCTAATATTGGCAGTGTCAACTCTGATAATGCTACCCTCAAATCAGATATTACTACCCTCAAAACTGATTTGTGAGGCGTGTAATGGTCCATAAACTCCCTCTTAGTGAAGATGAACCAATTTATGAGTAAATTCGAGAGCCCTATCTCCTATGAACAAACTTACCACCATGAAGATGTTGAATCTTCCCATTACCAAGACTTTCATTCCAATCAACCTCATCAAGAATTGTGTCTTCACAAAGTTGATGTGAAAACATTATATGGATCATATCCCACCAGATAGGTTCCTCAAATAGAACATTATTTCTCTTTGTATGACATCACATATGAATTGGCCAAACTTCATTACGGTGTCCTCTATCTGGATCTTGAACGTTGACAATGGTGGAAATGGCATAAAAATTCACACCAAGGGTATGTTTCTTGGACACACATTGTGGTTAAACTTTATGAATGCATTGGTGTAGACATATGCCATTTGGTTTGTTCGACCAAGGTGAAATAGTCAAGCATAGTGGAAGAATTTATCACCTCTTTTAATCTTTTTTCTTTTAGAATGGAGGGAATTTTTTATTCCTTCTTCAGGGAATTATGTATGAGTGGCCTAAAGGTATTAAATATGAGCTGAAATCCTAATGTCTCATCCCCAGACTTGGTTGGAAGCTACTAAATACACCAAGGAAGCACAACATGTCCTCTTTTCCTATAATATAAAACCTTCTTTTATTCCTCACTCTAGACCTACCAATCCTTCCCCTCATACCATTCCTCTCAATATTTACAAACTAGCTCACATGGAAATGGTTGAACACTAAGTCAAGGGTATTTTCTATAATTGTGATGAAAAATATTTTCTAGGGCACAAGTCTAAAGAATATAATATTTTTATGGCCATTTCTAAGGATGTTGTTGACAAAGAGGCCAACATTTTCCCTATGGAAGAGATACCCCAAGAATATTATCTCACTCTAGCCCTTAATCCACGAAAAGTTAAACCATTGATTTCATTACACACCCTTAATGGCTTCTCTGCTTGCCAATCCCTCAAGATAATTGGCTACATTAAGCATAGGAAATTCATAATTCTAGTTGATAGTGGCCACACCAATAATTTTATTCATTATTGCATTTCCCAGGAAATTAATTTCTATATCCATGAAGTTAACAATTTTAAAATCATGATTTTCAATGGTAGTTCCATGAAATGTGGTGGGCGTTCTAAAAATGTGTGCAAACACATTGGTCATTACAACCTAAAATCACATATGTTTTCTATCGACATGAGAGGTGTTGACATTGTGTTGAATGTTGAATGATTATGCACTCTCGGCCCCATCCTCATGGATTTTAAGTACCTAACCATGCAATTCCAATAGCAGGAAAAATATTATAAGTTCTAAGGAATCACAATAGGCTCACCTAATATCATCAGTTCCCACCAAATGGAAAAACTACTCTAAAAAGTTCATTTTGACATTATTTCTCAACTCTATTCCATTCATGTTTTTGAGACACCCTCTATGCACCATAAATTCCAATCTATAATCTCCTAACACCAAGATATTTTTAACACTCCCCATGGACTTCCCCCTTCCTATGACATCCATCATCATTCCACTCCTCGAGTACTGATAAGTATTCCTCCCAATGTTTACTGTAATCATTATATTTTTTCCCGAAAAAATGAAATTGAGAAAATTGTTAAAGAATTTCTATAAGAGGGTATTACACATCCTAGTAGTAACCCCTATTCTTCTCTTATAGTCATGTTAATCAAGAAAGAAGAAACTCGACACATCTATCCTGATTTTTCATTCCCTAAATAAACTCACAATCAAAGAAAATTTCCCATTCCTATCAATGATGACCTTTGTATAAAATAAATGGTGCTCAATACTTTACCAAACTTTATCTTTGTTCTAGCTACCACTAGATACATATGAAAGAGGAATACATCCACAAGTCTTCCTTTAGAACTCATGAAGGTCACTATGAGGTCTTGGTCATGTCCTATGGCCTATGTAATTCCCCCTCCACTTTTCAAAGCCTCGTGAATCATGTATTTAGTCCTTTCCCATGTCATTTTGTCTTAGTTTTTTTTTATGATATTATTATCTATAGTAAAACTTGGATATCCTATCTCATCCACATGGATCAATTTCTCCATCTACAATCTAAGAACACACATTTTATCAAACAATGTAAATGTGATTTTGGAGCCTCTAAAGTTCAATACCTAGGTCATTTTGTCAAAAAGGATGGTATTCAAGTGGATTCAAATAAAATTGAAGATATGAAGGATTGGCATCACCCTAAAACTCTTAAAATATTGTGTGGTTTCTTTGGTTTAATGGGATATTATCGCAGGTTTTTTTAGAATTATGGAAAAATTGTGGCTCCTCTCACTTCTCTCCTTAAGAAGAATTCTTTTATATGGACTCCAACAATTGATCAATTATTTCAATATTTGAAAGAGGTTTTGTGCACAAATCCTATGCTAGAACTACTAGACTTCACCAATACATTTTTCTTGGAATGTGATGCGTTAGGGAAAGGAATTGGGGTAATCCTCATATAGGATGGCTGACCTTTGGATTTCACTAGAAAACAATTATAAGAGAGACACTTGGGACAATCCACATATGAAATGGAAATGTTTGTTATTCTGCATGCAGTGGATCTCTAGTGTCCTTATCTATTGGGGAAATGGTTCCAAATTAAAATTTATCATCCTGTCCTCAAGTATGTTCTAGAACAAATAATTTCATCCTCGAAGGAAGAAAAATGGGTGACCAAGCTATTTGGATATGATTACGAAATCATTTATAAGAAGGGAAAATAAAATGTGGTTGTTGATACTCTTTAGAGTTAATATGACAAAAAAAGGATCCCTCTTTTCTGTAAATGTGTTGAACCTGCACATAATATATCTAGCTAGAAAATGAAATACACAATTTCTAGAGAAAATATGAGAAAAGAGAAGCAAGAGAGAAAGAATGGAATAATTTTCATTAACCCAATGAATGAATGATAATTTACACATGATAAACTCTATATAACTCAACTAATATACACTGGAGGAGAATCCAATGCATCATAGTGGTGGTATAAAATGATCTGGACACACACCAATAGTTACGGGAGTAAACTGCAACCTAGTATAGTCTACCAGGAAGTTATGGGAATGAAATACCACTTAGTCTGAGTTAACTAGTCTCTCAGTCTTCAGTTAATAGACTGAAATAGAGTAAAGTGAGGAGGAGATCATGGAATCGTGAGTAATTTGATAGTTTGGTGATAATCCCAAGGACAATGTTCATTAGTTGGTGATGATCCCAATGTTGCATGGTGGTGATCCCAATGTGGCATCTAGACTCCACTCAATTAATCAAACTGAAGTGTGAACTGAAGAGAATATTATCCTAGAGGAATAATCTCCCTAAACTATAGGATACTGAATAGTGGCTAATAAACATAGGGAAAACATTAGGATAAATTAATCCTAGGTGTGTGTGAAGTATCTCCAACACCCCCCCCCTTGAACATCACTATTGTGAAAATAAAGAATGGGTCCCAAAAATGAGGCCATGTTAGGTACCCAAATATAAAAGATACATGGAAATAAACGAGGAAAGATGGAAAACCTCATGTGAAAACCCCTCCTCAAAGTACAATTTATGTAAAAAGAACAACTGACAGTTGCTAGGAAACTTTGTCCTTCACTTCAATATGACTATGGAGAGAATGAAACTTTTTCTCAGTGAAGGTCTTGGTGAAGATGTTTGCGGTCTATTCTGCTGAAGGAAAAAACTATAGGTCGACGATCCCCTCGTGTACTAAGTATAGAATGTAGTGCATGTGGATCTGAATGTGCTTCATATACTACCTCTAAACTATATCTCTATATAACATCACAGTTCTCTAGTTGTCACCCCAGATGAAGATCAACCGATGAAACTCAATGCCCAACTTAGTGAAAAAATGTTGTAGCCACATAGCCTGAATGGTTATGTTAACTACCCTTATTGACTTTTCCTTAGATGAAGATAGAGAAATACTGACATGCTTCTTACTCAACCAATATATAGGCTCATAACCAAGACTAAGAGAGTAACAAGGTGTGGACTTGTGATCAATGTTATTGCTAGCCCAGTCAAAATTAGTGAAACCAATGAGGTCCAATGTAGAGTCTATTGCATAGTGAATCCAAAATTTGATGTTTCCCTATACGTATCAAAGGATACACTTTGAATCCTTCCAATGTAGCTCATGAGGCTTCTGCATGAACTTGGAGACCTCTCCAACTGCATAAGAGAGCTATTTTCTAGAGTGTGTGAGATACAAGAAGATCCCCACTATTTGTAGTACAATGTGTTGTAAAACAATGGAGTGTCCCCACCATCCTCAAGTATGAATCCTGATAGGAAAGGAGTCAGGCAAACTTGCAATCTGGAATGTGAAATCTCTCAAGAAGAAGTTGTTCATAATTGGCCTGAGACAGTTTGATTCCTGATGCATATTGATTGATCTCGATTCCAAGGAATAAATGTAGTGTACCCATGTTCAACACCAAGAACCTATCATGCAAAATCTCTTGACTACATAAATCATTGAAATTGAGCAACCAATGATTAACATATCATCAACATATAGAACTAGGAGTAGAAGTGAATCAATCGTCCTGAGCATGTAAACATTTGGGTCTGACTTACAATGTACAAAGTTATGTGATAGCGGGTAGGATTCCATATTGGCATATATTTCCCTCGAGTCTTGCTTGAGGCCATAAAGAGACTTCTCCAATCAACAGATCAAATATGAATCCTACATAAATCCCTCAGGCTGCTCCATATATATCTCCTCAGAGAGATATCCATGAAGAAATGCATTATTCACATTCATCTAATGGACTTCCCATGCCTTGGCTTCTTTAATCGCAAGTGCCAAACATATGTAATCCATTTTCTCTACTAGAGTGGAGGTCTCATCATAGTCAATGGCATGAACCTACTAAAATCCTTTGGAAATTAGCCTAGATTTATATATGCTAACATGTCTATCATTTGTGCTCTTGGTCCTATAGACCCATTTGAACCTGAAAAGTTTCCTTCCGAGAGGAAGGGAAACCAGATACAAAGTTTGGTTCTCGAGGAGGGAGTTGTACTCCTCCTACATGGTGGATTACCAAAATGGATTTCCATCAACCCCTCCATAGGACTATGGATCTAAAGAATGAACCAAAAAATATTCCTAGGTGGCATCAGTTCAGTTACATTGAGTGCAAGAGGAGGCTCCTCAAAATCACATCGGTTCCTCCTAATATCAACTAGATCCCCAACAAAATCCCTTGGATCCTAAAGAGTAGTCTTGGCCCACATGGGTCTTGTCTCTGGCTCTGCATATGAATCTGCATGCAGTGAATCTACATATGATTGTACTCAATTTGTATCTACATAATCTGAATCCTTTGAATCATAAATCTCATATAAAGAAGATTCAACATGTGCATGCTCATCATCTCTGACAGGTGAAAAAACAAAGGTCTCTACATGCGGTTGTTGAGTTACATGCGAGACACTTTTCTCAAATTGGACACTACACTCAATGATGAGTTGATCCAAGGAAGTATCAATGATTTGGTATCCCTTCACACTATCAGGTTATCCAACAAACATACATTTTGTGCTCTGTGAATCGAGTGCCTTCCTCTTCTTAGAGGGAATCTTGGCCCATGCACGTGAACCAGAAATACAGAAGAGGCTCACTTCCGGTTTGAGGCCACTCCAAGCCTCATAGGGGGTCTTATCCTTAACATATTTTTGGGGATATACATTTTGGATGTAGGTTTCACAATTAAGTTCTTCAATGCATAATCTTTGTGGAAGTCACTTTCCATGTAGCATGCAATATGCCATTTCTTTTAGAGATCTATTTTTTCTCTCAGCAACTTCATTTTTCTCCGAAGAATAGGGAATTGTATTTTGCAACCGAATCCTTAAATCATCACAAATATTATGTATCTCATGGTTGACATACTCTCCCTCGTTATCTATTCGGAGGACTTTGATTTTCTTTCATGACTGTGTTTCAGCAAGGGCTTTGAAATCTTTGAGGTGTTGAAAGACCTCTGGTTTTTCCTGAGAAATAAAATCCATGTGAAGTGTGAGAAATTATCAACAAAAATGAGCACATTGTTTAAAATACTAAGACAACTGAGAGGGGGGGGGGGNAATCAGTTGTTATTGTGCTTAAACAATTTATGACTACTCAAACAATTTTTAATCTCTTCCAAGTGACCATCAATATTATTCTATATTTTTTAAGGTCATGGCCAAGCCATCACACCAAATTGTTGTATGAGACCCCTTTGTTTGTGGGACAAGGGACCCCCCTTTGCCCAACAATTTGACTGGTAAATTATACAAAGGTATACATACCCTACCCCCCTATGGATTTGAACTTGTGACCTCTTAAGAGGAAACGCATGTTCTTAACCGTTAGGCCCACTCAGGCTATATACAACATATGAATAATATGAGTAATGAACATCAGTGACACATAATATATACATAGAGATATATTTTCACGAGGAAACCCATAAAGGGAGAAAACCTCTTCTTCATTGAATGATAGGAAATATTTTAAGTTTTATACATCATCTATGTTTGAGCACCAACTCAAAGTGAGGCTACTACCTTTGTTTTACAAGCTCCAACTTTTTGAGAGCACTAAGTCTCTGGTTTCTCTAGCACCCACTAGAAGGAAGTATCAACTCCCTAAATGTTCCAACACCAACTGGACTTATACAAGCACCATCTTGTTGAGAGCACCAACTCTCTAGTTTCTATAGCACCCACTAGAAGGAAGAATCAACTCCTTAAATGTTCCAACATGAAATGGACTTATACAAGCACCAACTTGCATACAAAAAACTATGTGTTTTCCCGAACACCACCCAACCACCCTGTTTTCTAGCCACAACTAGATGGAAGATACAACTTCCAATATTCAAGCACAAACTTGAATATCAAAGGACCACAGTCCTCCCTAACACCACCCTACCTCCCTGATTAACAATAAATGATTGAATAACCAACAATACAGGTGTTTCAATTCTTACCACTTATTCTTTGTTCTGCAATTCTTCTCTACTTTTATCTGTTCTCCAATTCTACTCTTCTTCTATCTATTTTTCAGTTTTTCTCTGCTTCAAACTATTCTACAATTCTTCTCTTTCTTCTTTCTATTCAATATCTCTGAGTTTTATCTCACACTATGCATACTGTAATTTTACCTTTCTTATAGTTCAAATCATTTTTCCAGTTCGAACAGCCAACCCCCCACATTCATTGTGTTTCCATTTTATCCTATACCACTTATTCAGTTACACCTTGAATCTCCAAGAAACCGCATCAAAAAATGAATTGCCAAACGTCCAAGAAGTATGATTCAGTTCTTCTAACTGAATCGTAACTGATCAATTAACTGTGAAGTGCAACAGTATCCCTTCGATCATATTCCAAATTAATCAACACCGTTGGATTACTTCTGAAGGGTCTCGTGTTTATCTCATATGACCATTGGCTGTGACCAAATGCTAAGCATAATTGATTTTGGGATTTCACATTTCGACATTCTTGTGATGAAGGGTATCGACTCTCCATATCGCGATCTCTAAAACTCCAAAAAGAAAAAATCTTAGCTAGAATAGCTCCTTCCCTTCTCGTGACCATCAGTGGTGACCTGGCGCTTGTCCACAAAGCACTTCACGATTTGCAGCTTCGGGACTCCAATGATGAAGAGTCTCGAATATTTATGTCGCGATTGTCGAAATAGAGCTTTTTTGCACTAGCTCCTTCCCTTCTCATTACCATTGTTGGTGACCTAGTGCTTATCCATAAAGCACTTCATGATTTTAAACTTCGGGACTCCTGTGATGAAGAGTCTTGAATATTTATGTCGCGATCTTCGAAATGGAGCTTCACTAGATTGGATCCTTCCCTTGACTTTCCAGTCAACAAAAAGCTGACCTCTCGCCACATGTAGTCTGCATCCAACTGTCCATGACCCTCGATCAAAGGGTTTATATCAATCCTCGATCTGACGACTGAGATCATTTCAGGATATTTCATATCGCAAGTTCCCACACCATGCTCCATTGAATCCTACAATGTGTAAGTCAGCGAAATTCTAGTTACTCGCCATGTGCCCTTCTTGAAGATGGACGATCCTCCTGCTTTTGGGACTTTGTAAAACTGCTTAATCTTGCACATAAAGATCATGCTCCTTCTTCTGGATCCAACGAAATTCAGTCTTCGAGCTCAGAGATGACACCTGATATCTGTTCTCTTCTACTGCACGCTCCTCCTATCTGAATTCAGATCTGACGGTCATCGAGAATTCTGAATGGGATCCAACGATCATTGTTTCTCTAGATCATTGTCATGCCATTATCGTTGCGTTGTTGATCATGGTGGTCTACGCCATCAATGACAAACACGCACACGTTGCCTTTTGTTTGTAAGTATGCCAACAATCTCCCCCTTTGGCATTGATGGCAACCTTGAACCTGAAGAACTACACTCTGCATGGATTTCTTACCACACTTTTTCTCCCCATTTGACATCAATGTCAAAGAAGGAACACGCTCCCCTTGAACTATTGTAATACATATCGAAGGTATCATATATGTGACAATCACATACTCCCCCTGATAAGGTGAACAAAATAGACAAAAAGAGATATAACCCCCAACTTCTGATGAAGATATCCAAAAGGTGTTGTTGCTAATGGTTTAGTAAAGATATCCACTATCTATTATGTGGAAGGAATATAATTCAACTGAACAACTTTGTTTGTAACTTTCTCTCTGGGAAAATGATATTTTATTGGAATATGCTTAGTCTTGGAATGAAGAACATGTTTCTTAGAGACACTAATGTCACTGGTGTTATCACGGTGAATTGGAATCAGATCAGTATAATCTACCTTCAAGTATGCAAGAGTTTGAATCATCCATAAAATCCAAGTGCAACAAGTAGCAACAACAATGTACTCTGCCTCTGTAGTTGATAAGGAAATAGATCCCTACTTCTTACTAATCCATGCTACCAACGATTCACCCAAGAAGAATGCACCTCCACTGGTGCTCTTTCTCTCATCCACACAATTTTTTCAATCAACAGCTGAATAAGCAATTAGCTGAATATTCTGATTTCTAGGATACCACAAACCATAAGTCACTGTTCCCTTCAATTATTTGAATATCCTTTTTATAGCTGCTAAATGACTCTATTTAGGAGCAGACTGATAATGACCTACCATTCCAATAGCTTGCATTATATCAGGACAAGATGTTGTGATGTACAGAAGACTACCTATCATTGATCAATATGTCCTTTGATCAACATTAGGTGGAATATCATCTTTATTGAGCTTGCAACCAACCACCATAGGTGTACTAACAGAGGAAGAATCTTCCATCTGAAATTTCTTCAACATCTCTTTCAAATATTTTTCTTGAGAGATAAATATTCCTGTAGAACTCTGATTTACTTTCAAACCAATAAAGTATGACAATTTTCCTATCACGAACATCTCAAAATCTGTTTGCATAGAGTTAGAAAACCACTGAACAAAGGAATCATTAGTACAGCCAAAACTAATGTCATCTACATAAACCAAAACAACTAGTAAATCATCACCTTCAAACTTGATGTAGAGATTGTTGTCAACAATACCTTTCTTGAACCCTCTGTCTTGTAAAAATTTGTCCAGTCTATAATACTAAGCTCATGGTGCTTGTTTCAGTCCATATAAAACCTTCTTCATCTTGCAAACTTAATCAGGATTATCTGTCAATCAGAATCCTTTAGGTTGTTCCATATATACTTCTTCCTCTAGATCTCCATTAATAAATGTTGACTGAACATCCATCTGATAAACTTTAAAGTTATGATGACATGAATATGCAAGAAACATTTTGATGGCTTCCAATCTTGCCACTGGTGAAAAAGTTTCATCAAAATCCTGACCTTCAACTTGTGCATACCCTTTAAAGACCAATTTGGATTTATTTATAACAACTTTAACCTTTTCATTCATTTTATTCTTGAACACCCATTTGGAACCTATTACATTCTTATCTTTAGGTCTAGGGACAAGCTCCCAAGAATTGTTCTTTTCAATCTGATCAAGCTCTTCATTCATAGCTCTAATCAAATCATCATGGTTGCTGGCATAATAAAAAATTTTAGGTTCAACCACAGATAGAAAAGTAATATGAGATTGTTTTGTGTCTTTAACTAATTTCCTTCTTGTCTGAACTCTTTTGTTTATATCTCCAATTATTTGATTTTCAGGATGATTCTTTCTAACAATTCTGAGAGGTGATTTTGTTTCTTTCTGCTGATTTGTGTCATCTTGAGTATTCGTATCTTAATCTAATTCATATTCTTCCAATTCTCATCCTTGGACCTATTCATCTTCATCTTCAACTATATCTTATGTGCTTGGCTCAACACTGCTTACATTTCTGACTGGGACTTCTTCATCAACTTTTATGTCAATACAATCAACCAATTTATTGTAGCATCTGTATCCTTTATTGTTTGTAGCATAACCTAAGAAGATACCTTCATCATCCCTATCATCATATTTTCCAATATTTTCATCATTATTCTTGATATAATATTTACTCCCAAAGACTTTAAAATTCTTGATTGAAGTAGGTCTTCCAAACCATAGTTCATAAGGCGTCTTGTCACGGTGTGGCCTGAGATGAGCTTTGTTAAGGATATGAACAGTTGTATGAATTGCTTCCACCCAATATGTCTGAGAAATATTCCTTTCATTCATCATTGATCTTTCCATCTACTGAACTGATCTATTCTACCTCTCAACTACTCCATTTTAGTGTGGAGTCCTTGGAATAGTGTATTCTCGTTTGATTCCATGTTTATCACAGAGCTTTTTGAAGTTCCATGAACTAAACTCTCCTCCTCTATCATACCTTACTGCCTTCAATCTTTTTCCTGTTTTATTTTCAGTCAGAGCCTTAAACACTTTGAATTTTTCAAATGCTTCAGATTTTTCCTTCAAAAAGGAAACCCATGTTAGTCTAGAATAATCATCAATAATCAACATAAAATAGTTTTCTTTTACTGTACCTTCTTTTCTTGATAGTCCACATAAATCCATATGTACTAACTGGAGACGTTTTTCTGTTCAAGGAGATTTTTTTGATTTGAATTGTGTCCAAGTAATCTTTCCTATCTGGCAAGGTTTACAAACAGAGTCATATGGCTTAGATATCTTTGGAATATCCTTTACTGCCCCATTTTTTCTAATCTTGATTATATGATCAAAATTTAAGTGTCCAAGTCTCTTATGCCATAGCCAACTTTCATCATACTTTCTTAAGTGGCATTCTTATATTTCTTCTTTTAACACATAGACATTGTTTTATGTTCTTATCCCTTTTGCAACCAACTGTCCTGAATTCACAGTCTTTCTTTTACGATATTTATAAGTAAAAACAACTTCACATGCTTGGTCACAGACTTGAATGACACTAAGAAGATTGTGTTTTAGACCATCTACAAATAACACATATTGAGCTTTTCCTTTTCCATTTCTCAAACTTACCATTCCTTTACCTTTTATTTTTCCTGGTGCATCATTTCCAAAAGTTACATTTCCTGATTTTTTTTCACTTAGAGTTAGAAAATTACTTTTGTCTCCAGTTACATGGTTGGAACATCCATTGTCAATATAATAGGGATTATTTTTTCTTTGGGCTGATAACACTAATCCACACTGGTCATCTTCTTTCTTCTTCCAAAGCTTGAAATTTTCAGCAGCAAGATTCAGATCTGGATTATAGTTCCTTAAGTGGCAGTCTACAACTTTATGTCCATAATTATGGCAGTTGTAGCATTCTGGTTCACTGAATAACAGATCATAACGATTTTTATGCTCATAACTGTTGTTATGTTTCACCTGCATCCTTCTCCCATTCATCACATGATTTATAGTCTGTGATTGTATGTTGCTTGGCTATCTCAATCTTTGTGGTGGTAGATAATTATTCCTTGAATAACTTGATTTATCATATATAAATCTTAAATAACAAGTTATAGCTTTGTGACCAAAGTTAGAATAGAAAAAACAATATCCATAGAAAAATCCTTTGTACCTGGAAAAAGATGGTCTTCTTTGAGTGGGTCAATTTCTTCCATGTTGATAGTTTCTCTGATCTACAGATTTGGTTCTAGTACTTTTTCTTTCATTCCTTCTTGGTGGTTGATTTTCTTTCTTTGTTTCTACAGAGTGGTTGTTGTCAATGATTGTAGATTTAACAAACTTGATGGGTTCTATATTACTTGGATGATCACTACTTGATCCTTCTTCATAGCCCAAGTCAGCTTTCAACTTTGGATTCCTTCTAAGGCTTCACACCTCACTTTCTTCTCTGATAACTGTTGTTTTAGAATGTATTCTATTTTATTTTCCTCTTCTAACTCCACTTTTAGTAAAGAAAAGTCTTCATCAGGTTTTTTATCATCCATTTTAAACTGCATCAACAACCGTTTTTGTTTTCTCTTCTTACATCTGTGTCTGTCAATTTCTTCCAAAGAACTGATTAATTCACCTTCCATATCCACCACAACTTCTTCATTATCCATTTAACCTCCTGAATGTTCATCACCAAGATCTCCCATAGACATAAGAATAAAATCATTCACTTTGTCTTCACAGGATGAATCATTATCTATGTCTTCTGAGGAGTTGTCATTGTTTGCACACAGACTTTTGTTTTTACTATATTTCTTAAATTTGTATTTATTTTTATCATCAGAGTTCTGATCCTTTTTCTGGTGAGGAAACTTAGATGAAAAATTACCTATCTTAACACAATTAAAACATTTTAAAGGGAGCTTGCCTTGATATTTTATTGATCCTTTCTTTAACCTTCTCACAAATTTTGCCTCAATATCATCTAATTCTTAATCAATATTCTTATCTTTTTAAAAATACGCTTCTCTAGTAATGGATTTATCTTTGCTAATTCTCTTTTCATATGCAGTTAGAGTTCCTAGGAGTTGATCAATGGACAAAGTTTTAAGATCATTTAGTTCTTCTATTGCAGATACTTTTGGATTAAATTTATCAAGCAAAGATCTTAAAATTTTCTGAACTAAAAAAGATTCTTCAATTTTCTCACCAAGAGCCTTCATGGCATTCACAAGATCTTCAACTCTTATAAAATACTTGCTAAATATTTCATCTTCATTCATATTTAGTTCAAATTTCAATCCATATGTTTCAAGTTTGGCATCTTTTACTTTCTCATTTCCTTCATAACTACTAATAAGTTTATCACACATTTCTTTGGGAGTTTGAAGATGCATCACCTTTACAAACTCAGCTTTTGCAAGTCCATTCAAGATATCATTCATTCCCTTAGAATTAAAGATAAATTCTAACTTATCAGCCTTGGAAGCTAGCACAACAGGCTTTATGTATCCCATCTCTACTACATCCCAAACATCAACACCTAAGGCAATTAAGTATGTTCTCATTATAATCTTCCAGAAGGAAAAAAAATTTCCATCAAAGAGAGGAGGATTATTGGTTGAAGTCACTTCATGACTTGTCATGTTTAAGCTTATATATCTACCTTTAAATAAAGGAACCAACTCTAATACCAATTGTTGAAAATTCTAAGNGAATCAATTGTTATTGTTCTTAAACAATTTATTACTACTCAAACAATTTTTAATCTCTTCCAAGTGACCATCAATATTATACAACATACGAACAACATGAGTAATCAACATGAGTCACACATAAGATATACACAGAGACAGATTTTCACGAGGAAACCCATAAAGGGAGAAAATCGCTTCTTCTTCGAATGATAGGCAGTCTTTTAAGTTTTGTACATCATCTATGTTTGAGAACCAAATCAAAGTGAGGCTACTACCTATATTTTACAAGCTCCAACTTGTTGAGATCACCAACTCTCTGGTTTCTCTAGAACCCACTAGAAGGAAGCATCAACTCCCTAAATGTTCCAACACCAATTGGACTTATACAAGCACCAACTTGTTGAGAGCATAAAATATTTGGTTTCTCTAGAACCCACTAGAAGGAAGAATCAACTCCCTAAATGTTCCAGCACCAATTGGACTTATAAAAGAACCAACTCTCTGATTTCTCTAGCACCCACTAGAAGGAAGCATCAACTCCTTAAATGTTCCAACGCCAAATGGACTTATACAAGCACCAAATTGCATACAAAAAACTTTGTGTTTTCTTGAGAACCACCCTACCACACTATTTTCTAGCCACAACTAGATGGAAGATACAACTTCCAATATTCAAGCACCAACTTGAATATTAGAGGACCACAGTCCTCCCTAGCACCACCCTACCTCCCTGATTAAGAATAAATGATTGAAAAACCAACAAGACAGGTGTTTCAAATCTTACCTCTTATTCTTTGTTCTGTAATTCTTCTTGGATTTTATCTATTCTTTAATTTTGCTCTGCTTCTATCTATTCTGTAGTTCTTCTCTCCTTCAAATTATTTTGCAATTCTGCTCTTACTTTTGTATGTTCAACATCTCTGAGTTTTATCTCACACTATGCATACTGTGATTTTACATTTCTTATAGTTCAACTCATTTTTACAATTCGAACAGCCAACCCCCACATTCATTTCGCTTCCATTTTATCCTATACCACCTATTCAGTTACAACTTGAATCTCCAAGAAAACGCATCGGCAACTGAATCGCCAAACGTCCAAGAACTATGATTCAGTTATGCTAACTTAATCGTAACTGATAAATTAACTGTGAAGTGCAATAGTAGCCCTTCAATCATATTCCCAATTAATCAACATTGTTGGATTAATTCTGCAGGGTCTCTCGCTTATCTCATATGCCCACTGGTTGTGAATGAACGCTAAGAAAAATTGATTTTCTGATTTTTCATTTCGGCATTTTTTAGATGAAGGGTCTCAACTCTCCATATCACGATCTCCAAAACTCCAAAAATAAAAAAAATTAAATGGACTAGCTCCTTCCCTTCTCGTGACAATCAGTGGTGACTTGATGCTTATCCACAAAGTGCTTCACGATTCACAACTTTGGGACTCCTGTGATGAAGATTCTCGACTCTTTATGTCGTGATCATAAAAATAGGGCTTGGTTGCACTATCTCCTTCCTTTCTCGTGACCATCGACGGTGACCTGGCACTTATCCACAAAGTGCTTTGCAATTCGCAACTTCGGGACTCCTATGATGAAGAGTCTCGACTCTTTATGTTGTGCTCACCGAAATGGAGCTTCTCTATACTGTCTCCTTCCCTTGACTTTCTAGTCACTGAAAATTTGACCCCTTTCCATGTGTAGTCTATATCCAATTGTCCATGACCCTCAATTCAAGGGTTAAGATCAATCCTTGATCCAATGGCCCAAATCATTTCGGGATATCGCATATCGTGAGTTCCCACACCATGCTCCGTTGACTCCTCCAATGTGTAAATCATATAAATTCTATTCTCTCTCCATGTGTCCTTCTTGAAGATGGACGATCCTCCTGCTTTCGAGACTTTGTAAGCTTGCTTCATCTTGCACGTAAAGACCGTGCTCCTTCTTCTGGATCCAATGACGGTCAGTCTTCGGGCACAAATTTGACGCCTGAGATCTATTATTTTCTAATGCACGATCCTTCTATCTGAATTCATATCTGATGGACATCGATAATACTAAATGGGATCCAATGATCATTTTTTCTCTTCATTGTTGATCATTGTCATGTCATTATCGTTGTGTTGTTGATCGTGTTGATCTATGCCATCAATGACAAACACACACATGTTGCCTTTTGTCTATAAGTATGTGAACACAAGTACCTTTGTTTATTGATTTATGGATGTGGAAAAGGGCCCATGAGGTCACTATGGATCAAATCTAAAGTAGAGGAAGCCTTCTTAGTGTTTCCTTTGTCAATTTCTCTTAAGAGTGTTTTCCAAGAACACAAGCCTCATAAATTCCTTTGGAGAAGTGGAGGTCAGGTAGAACATCAACCATTCCCTACATGCTAAGTTGTTGCATATATATTAAATTTAAATTCCCAAACCTTTCGTTCCATCTCCTACTTCTTTCATCAGCTTCCTTAAAGAGATCTTCTAGGTCACTTTGCCCACTTTCCTTATTTTATGGTTAACCCACTTCTAATTTCTCCATTAAATTTTTATTTAAATAATTATTTTTTATTCACTTTGAATTGTATTACACTCATCACTTCAATTTATTATTTACCTTCTAAAATCTTTTAAACCACTTTGACTACTTTGACCTTTTGGGGCTTCTAGATGACATATGAGGGTCCTCCAACATCATAAGGCCATAACTTTCAAACCGTGAGGAGTTATGTGACATTACACATACCACCATAAATGGAATGACATGTACTATCCATATATAATAGTATTAGCTCCAAATATATCAAAAATAATACCGTTATCCATCAAACAAAATTGGGTCCATTACCCAAACCTGGGTTCTCCAACTTCATATGGCCATAACTTTTTAACCGTGAGTATTTATGTGACGTTCTACATAAAAATGGAAATGGCATGACAAGCACTATCCATATAGGATAGTTTCACTTACAAATTCACTTATCTTAATCTCATTATTGCACAAATAATGATGGGTTCTATAACCATACTTCTAGGATAACTCAATTCTCAAAGTGTCTCCCCATGAGGGATTTCACCATAAGGGGACCACTTTGGATTTCATCCTTTGTTCTATCGGTATTTATTCAAGGGTTGACATCAATGACAACCAACCTTAATCAACAATCGAGTATTATATTTGAAGTCTGGGTTGACATGAAATGATATGAAATTAATGATAAACCTATAAATGAAGTTTTGGTTACATAGTACTTATCATAACTATTGGGTGAACATAATTAAAAAGATTACAAATCTTATTCTTATATTGCATACATGACATCTATGCATGTTTTTTACTATGGAATAATAATCATATTGTTTAATATGACTCTGTATTAGGGAAATTGGGTGATGATATAAATTATTAAATGTTAGATGAGTATTATATAGACTATCATATTTTCCTCATATATATCATTTTATGTAAGTTGTATTTCCCAATCCCATTCATAAAATTCCATTTTCCATTTTTTCCCTATCTATATAATTAAGAGAAAAATGAAATGTGAATAAGATACAATTTGAATGATTTAAAGGTAGAGCTAACACGATGAATTATGGACATAATTAAATGATTAATTACATTATATTTATATGATTGAGAATGGCTTCTGGGTTGATTGTTTTTATGAGGATAACATAGAGACATTATTACAAACTTAAATATTTAACAATATCTTTATGATTCTTGTTCATATTTCACAAAAAAGTGGTATATGTATATGAAAATTATCATTTCAAGATGTCAAATTAGTTGTTTGTAAAGTTTTATTTGTCATCCTTATTTTCACATTTCCTCTTAATTTCCCTTTTGTGTTGAATGGTTTTATTAGTCTCAGATCCAAATTAATCACAGTGACAAATTGTTTTACATGTTTAATTTATTGTGTCTTATATATGCACTAACTTGATTATGATGGAATATAGATGATATTTTTTGGTCATGGAAACAATAGAGGGGAAATAGAGGAAGAAGGGGGAGGTTAACCAACACATTTTGGAAACCTAGGGGGACATAATAAATTAAGGTTCCCCATTCATTTTGAGGATGATTATGATGACATTCATGGATTATTCAAACATGAGTTTTTAATCTTGGTGGAAAACATGTTTTACCTCAACATCAAGTACATCCAAATATTTTCTTATAGTCTCATCCCAACATTGTTAATTTCTTTGAGTCTCATATTAAACCACTCAATTATGGATGGGTTGGTACTCTTGTCATTTCCTCCTCTGGTATTAATTAATGCCCCATTAATCCTCCTCATCCTCCTCTGGTTCACACAACATTATCTATCATTACAAATGATTCTATGCATCCTCCTCCTCCTCCTAATAAATATAACAAAAATCCCCTCCATAACTCTCAGATATACAAATTTAAGAAACCAATAACCTCTCCTAACATAGCTAATTCTTCTTCCTATACTCACTCAAAGATGAAATCAACAAACAATGGTAAGGGAAACTTAAATGAAATGCTTGCAAAAGTATCACAGTTGGAAAAATATAGGTCTCAATATGAAGACTTCATTAGAGAAAGGGAAAAAATCTTAAAAAAAGCATTCCCTAGATTATTTTAATTTTTTTTAATGGATACTTTATAGTGACACTTTTTCTTTTGGAGAGATGAAAAAATTATGATATTTTAGTTTGGGACTTAAATTATCATATTATAGTTTGGGAGTTACAAATGACATAATTCATGATGTTTTGATACATGTTTATGGTATACTTTATGATGTTTATTTTTATATTTGAATATAAAAATCAAATACTAAAATCAATACAGATTTATATGTCCGTCTTTGGTGGTACTCCTGGTATTTCTTGGAATACATCTTCAAACTCTTGGAATACTGCAAAATCCTCAAGGATTGTCCCTTTTGCATTTTTTTTTCATCCACATGAGTTGTATAAAATTCACATCCCTTCCTAAAGCATCTCTTCAATTGTAATACTGAAATATCCCTTATAGAAATAGGTCTTGGAATCTCTTTCACAATGCTTTCCTTTCCTTCTTCATCAATACATGTAAATGTCTTGTTATGAAAATATAGGAAATCATGATGCTTGTCCATCCAATCCATTCTAAATAGAACATCATAATATCCTAGTGGGATGATATCCATATCAAAAGTTGAACTTAATCCAATAATATTTATTGGACAACCTATAACAGTCTTATTGACCCTTCTTTTGGTTCATGTGGCTAGCTAAAGAAAACTTGTTTTTTCAAGCTTACATGTATTCAGATGGAATGTGTCCACTATTTTAGGATCAATGTGACAATTTATTTCTCCTAAATCAATAAAAAGAGAAACAAGTTGATTAATGATATTACCTTCGACTTCGGTCATATTGGATTGGTGTTATGCTTTTTGATCTTCTAAGGCTGCATATATTCTTAGAATACCTTTTCCCATGTCTTATGTTGCAGACGATTCTTGGATGTTGTTCATGGTCCTAATTTTGTCTTATAGGTGAGGGAAATCCTTGCACAGGTGATCTTCTTTGCATTCAAAACATTTGATTGGTGTTCTTCCCCTTTTTACGAAGGAGTCTTCTCTCTTTGATTCATCCATAGAAGACTACTCTTGCTGATTTTTATTATGAATTTTTTTGTTGAAAGGAGGTTTGAATCCTTTCCTCCTCTAATCATATTTAACGTTCTTCTTATCCTTCCAAGATATTTGTGAAGATTCTCTACACTTTCCTTTCTCATACAATTACTTAGTCTTCCTAATTGTCTCTGTCAAAGTTCTAAGTTGATCATATTGAAAATTTTCTTTATAAAATGATGATATTCCACTAAAGAGCCTATGTATATTCACCTTCTCATCTTTGATAAACCACACAAAATTAAAAAACCCCAAGAAATTATTTTCATATTCTATCATGGTGATGCTTCCCAACATGAGTTCAAAGAACTCTTGCATCTTCTTGTAATAGAAGTGCTATGAAAGGTACTCCTTCTACAAATAAATTTTTAACTACTTCCATGTTGTCCTATTGTCATTGATGTGCTCAACTTTTTTCAATTGATCCCACCACGTAGCATATTTTCCATGCAAATGTTAGGTGGAAATTCTAGCTTCTAAGTTAAATGAGTAGTTCTACAATTGAAAATAATTTATTATTACAAGAAACCAATCTTCTAAATCATATTCCCTTTCTCTTTCACCATCAAAGGAAGGTGTCTTAAGCTTCCTCAACTCTCCTTGCAAACTGTCCAATTCATGTCTTCTTCTTTTGTGCCTAACATGAGACATTTATGGACTACTTATGCAATCTTTAGATGCATAAAAAATTCTTTGGTTAAAAAGGAGGTCAGTGATTTCCATGAATTCTAAAAGTAATTATTGAATTACCATCTCTTATGTAAGTATCTATTATTTCACGATGTTTGTCATCTTCCTCTTGCCTTGAGCCCGATCCATTACTTTCCTTCCTATGCAACCTATTTAATATTTACATCACTTTAGCATTTATTTGATTTTTTTCTCTCATAAGCTTCTAGTTGTTTTGTTTATAACTCTTCACTTCTATCTTCAAGATTCTCAAAGTCTCTAATAATGTTTCTTTTTCCCTTATGTTCTAGTGCCCACTAGATTTTGTCTATACATTACCAACACTGCTATTTTTTCCTTTCGCTTCATTCTCATGACTAAATGCTCCTTCTCCTTCCACTATTTCTGAAATATACTCGCTTATATTGAACTGATGCATCTGAACTTAGTAGTGCACTCTTGTACACTCTTCCCCTACCTTTGCCTGAAATAGTGTCTTGCCTGAAATAGTGTCATCAGATCCTTTGTTCCTATACATACCCGATAGGGTAAAATTGGGAATTAATGAGAGTTTTGAATTCCTCACACCTAGTTACTAGTGGATCACCCTCCAACCTAAGTTCTTCCATATGGTTTTCCCACAAGGTTAAAGCATGGCCCTTGAACATCAATCTAGAAAATGAAATCTTCTTCTCTTCATCTATAAAATTCTAGTTATTGCAACCAATGATTCATTTTTAATGCATCGATCTCACCTTTATATGGCTTTATGTCCACTTTCACTTCCATCTTTAATAAGGATTGTGAAGAGTTCATGGCACTCAAAATTGACTTCTCTTTTTCGTATTCTTTCTGCAACTCCTTTTCTTCTTAATCTTTTGATTTCCCCTCCAATATGTTCTCTAAGTTATATCCTCCATCATCTTCGAATGGTATAAGCTTGCTTCCTAGAAAAACCATGAGAAGTTTCGCATTGTCACTGATGTCAAAAACTTGTGTTTTCAACAAATCAAATTTATCTTATGTTGGATCTCGAGGGTTATTATGAACAAACTCGTCTGCCATGGATAGGACTTGTGTGACTTATCCTTAAGTCAATTATTAGATCCTGCAACTTCCCAAAAATATCTGAAAGATAAAACATGGATTTGATACCAATTTTATCTATAAACCATCTTGGATATTCCACTAGAATATTTCATTGCAACACATCTAATCAAATACCAAAATATTTATTATTAAGGTTAATTTCATTTAGATCTCCACAATATTTAGTTACTAATAAAATTGATAAAATGCAAAAAAAAGATAAAAGTAAAACACATTCACATCATCCATAAATAAACACAAGATATGGCTTGGGAAAACCCAATATGGGAGAAAACATAGCTAGAAGGTGAGGCTTCTCTCTTCTCTTTTCTCTGGTGAATAAATGATGCAAGCACAAAGAAAGAGGCACTCTCTATGGAGTTTCCTTTTTTCTGTGGCATGTATGGCTGCTACATAATCTCTATTCCTCTTATATGATCACATAATACCAGTTTTAGATGTTTTTATTAGCTATTTAACAAGATAAAATGAAAAATAACCCCTTATTATATTAGTGGTCTCATATTTAACATATTCTGATAGTCATCTAGGTATAGGATTTTGACTTCCTATACCCTAAATTTTGATGGGGTTTTGAATCTTCTAGAATATTCTTGAAACTACACACATGGATAGCCCCATATGTATGAGTAACAGATGATGATGTGGCATCCTCTCATACCATGTTGGTCAAGATGGTAGGTCAACTTGTGGGAGGTATAACTTTTTCATCCAAGCTTTGATTGATGAATGTCTTACATCGTTGGAAAGGTTTTTATGTGTAAAATAGTTTCATGGGGATCCATCTATATTGAAAAAGTTCTAAACCAAAAAAAATTCCTTGGATGCCTCAAAGTAGCCTTGAAATATTCTAAGCCCCAATTTCCCAAACTCCATTTATTTTCATTGTAAAAGGATCAAGATAGATCACAAACAATATAATAATATAATAATTTAATCTCAATCAATTTTTCCAAAAGTTTCTCATTACCTTATTCATCTTATTTCATTACTTTGTCCTTTATTCTTCCTTCTTAACATCACGTGATTAAATTATTTGAGATTATTTGGTTAACCCCTTTAATGAAGCATTTGTTTATAATTTAATCCATCTTTATATAATTTCTCTTCCCATCTTCATTAATTACTCTTTTCTTGATACCATTTTAAGCTAATTTTTTCTTTACTACATTATCTCTAAACTATTTACTACATTATCTCTAAACTATTTACTATGTCTTCATAATATTTTATTTACATTTAATTAGCATATATTTAATTTTAATTTTAAGCTATCTTCATATTTATATAAAAATATGCAATTCAAATTAATCACATATTACTAATTTATTCCATTTCTTTTTTTTTATTTAGATTGATGCATTTTCCTTAAACTTAATTAGACTTAATCATTGGTTTACTTCTCCCACTTTATTCTTTATTATAATGTTATTTTATAAAGCTTACACCAATTAATTTAAATATTAATTTTCATTTTTCATTTTATCATTAATAATTATTTTTTCCATTTATTAATAAATTTGAATTTTTTTATTTCTTTTTTTTATTAATTTTTTTAATTAAATAGATTTTATTTCTAATATTTTATTATTATTACATTAAAACTAACTCTTTTACAATTTATTTCTTTTATTTTTAATCAATTATTTTCTATCTAACTAATTTTTAATATAATCCTTTTTAATGGTAGTTTTTGAATTTTTTTATTTCTTCTTATTATTAATTTTTTTAATTAAATAGATTTTATTTCTAATATTTTATTATTATTACATTAAAACTAACTCTTTTACAACTTATTTCTTTTATTTTTAATCACTTATTTTCTCTCTAACTAATTTTTAATATGATCTTTTTTAATGTTAGTGGAATGTGCACTCTAAAACATTTCAAAACTTAATTTGAGTACATTAATTTACTATTGCATATAAGTTGAAAACAAAATTCAATTTAATTAAAAATAAAAGATAAATTTATATCTTTCAATTTAACAAAAATTAAAAATATATTTATTATAGATTAAATTTTGAATAATTTTAATACATTTATATGCAATTTTAAATTTAAGCTATAAAAAATGTTTTTCAATTTAATTAAAAATAAAATATAAATTTAAACTTTTCCATTTAATAAAAATTAAAAATAAATTTAACATAGATTAAATTTATTTAATATTTTATTTCCATTTAATTTACATATATTTGAGTTTAATTTAATGTATTTTCCTATTTATATTAAAAGATATAATTTGAAGTAATTACATATTATTAATTTTTTTCATTTCTTTCTTTTTCATTTAAATTATTGCATTTGCCTTAAATTTAAATTGATTCATTTACCTTAAATTTAAATTTAATTAGCCTTAGTCATTGACTTAATTCTTGTAGGGCCTACCTTATAGAGACTCATACAATAAACACATTTTAATATTCTACTAAAATTACTGCAACTTAGTTTATAATTTTCTTTCATGATTTTTCTATATCAGGAAAATAAAACAACAACATAATAAAAACAAAACTTGATAAAATACATAGAATGCTTACCTTAACCTGTAGATTAATTGATTTGGTCATTTTTATGCTTGTTGATGATCATGTCTAACTGCCCAAACATAATATTAACCTCACATCCAACTAGGAACAACCTCTCCAGCTCTCTAGCTCCAGGAATCCTTGCGGTTTCCTGGCCCTTGAGCCCAAAATTCCCAGCAACACTAGTGCCCTGTGAGAGTTTCCCAAAAAAAAAAAAATTTCCTCCTCCTCCTCCTTCAAAATTTCTCAAACCAAAATAAAAATGAGATCCTCTTCCAAGTGCTCCCCTCCTCCCTTATCCTCTTCTCTCAAGTCCCCTTTATTAGTCCCCCAAGAACCTTATCCTCCCATTAATTCCCAACAACCTTATCATCCCATTAATTCCCAAATAGCCTTATCCCCCCATTAATTACTTCACCCACTTTTAATAATAAAATAATAAAATACTCATTTACTATATTTTAATAATTAATTAAATTCAAATTTAAAAATTAAGATAAAAATTATTCAATTTGGGTTGTTACAATTCTCCCAATTCATAAAGTTATTAGTCCCTACCAAGGCATAGAGGGACTATAGCGATCGATAATTCGTTGACTTTATATTAGTTTCTCGTTTGACTAGAAACTTTTGCATACTTTCTAATGTTCGACATAGAGAACTAAAAGCATTATTTTTTATATAATAAAAAAAACTATATATGTTATGATCTGATTGGATGATAGATTTGAGGTCTTATTGCCAGATTCTCTATTCCCAATGAATTATATGTTTTCCTATCAAAAATTTTATCATGTCCGGTAGTTTTTTTATTTGTACTAATAATATTGAAATGTCTAGATATCCAAGGTTTATAGTGATCGATAATTCCAAATTTTATAATCTTCTATTGTGATTTATTTTTTTATTTGTGTTATTATTATTATTACTCCTTTGTATTTGTATTGAAATGTATTGACACTTTTTTTGAGGTGCTTGAATAGGCCTGACAGCTTAAATGTTTACATGATGCGAGGTCCTCAAACATGCCTGACAGCTTAAATGTTTGCATACTGTGAGGCCCTTAGACATGCTGGAATCCTTAAATGTTTATATAAATAGGCTTCTTGGAGCACATTTTTCCTATAAAGATTCCAAACAATGCCGCAGTGAATTTGGAAAATATTGTTGTCAACCGCCAGTTGAATAGGCATTGTATGTTTCATACTTCTTCAAGGATTAGAATTCAATTTCGTCATCGTTGAAGCTACATACATTGTTTGTTGGTTCTCTGAGTGCTTCTTCTTCGTTGGTTCATCGATTTCTTCTTCTTGTTGTTGTTTGGTTCACAATTCGACCTACGCTTCTGTCTTTCATCATTTCAGAGTAAGTTTCCATGCCATAATTTTATTTTCTATTTCTTCTTTGTTGTTCAGTGTTTGTAGTTTGCAAGTAATATTTTTTTCTTATTTCTACTGGCATGCTCGTCGTATGTTTCTGGTTCCTTCTATGCTTCAACTGGAGTTTCATAATCATTAGAGATACATATATTCTTTACTGTTTCGGTGGTTCTTTCTTGTTTGTTGGTTCGTCAATTGCTGGTTGTTTTTGTTTGCCTGAAGTTTATGATTTTGGGCCCTAGGGATGCAGTTGGTCCTGTTTGTGCTTTCTTGTTGGTTTGGTGCTTCTTGTTTTCTTTGTTTTCTTTGTCTTTGCAGAGTTGGGGTCCTGCGCCGACACTTGGAGTTGTTTTATTATTATTATTATTATTATTATTATTATTATGGCACTTTACGTTGTTCATACCCTGCACCCACAATTGGACATGCAGTTGTGTTATTTTTCATCTCTAGGGAGGTCGAGATCTGTTCTGTTGTAAACTTTTGTTGATACTTTAGTGTTGACATGATAGAAAATAGTGGCATAAAAAATTATTGGACAACTACATGTGCAATTGCAGTATCCGTTGTTTTTTTGTTAAAATAAAACATGTGCAAGATGCACTTATAAACCATGTATGGTGGAATTTTCCCATATCACAATACATGTTCTTTATCCTCTACACAAACTGGTGTTACCATAATACAATTTGTCTTGTACTTGAGATATGATATGTACAACAAAGAGAGTTAAAAAATATATTTCCGTGTCTAGAAGCATATCTAGGTACTTTCCCACCAGGGATGATTTTAGGGGCTAAATTTCGCTCATGGGCTAATTTTCCATGGTTTTTCCAAAAATGAGATTCGCTATTTTAAAAATGATTCTCCCAAATGCTATAGGATAAAATTATTTTACCTTAAAAATAGCCAAAATTTTATAAAAACTATATAAAATACTTAGAAATTTGAAATTTTTTACAAAAATATCGCCAAACATTTATAGTTGGCATATGAAGGATTAGAAAGATTCGCCGAGGTTTCTACATTTTAAAATAAATTTCCATCCTTAAAATCATCCCTGTTTCCCACAGAAAACCAAAATCATTTAGCTATGGAAATGCACTTTCTTAATATTTTGTGGCTTGTAATATATTTTGGGCAGGGGAAAACTTTATGTATTTACAACCATGGATGGAGAACAACAAAGGTTCATGTTTCTTCCTATCTTTTATTCTATTGGTTGATTCTCATTTACTATATGTACATATTACTTGTTCTTTGATGCATACCATCTTCCATTCATGTTCATTGTGTTTTTTGCGTTCCCACATTCAAACAAACAAAATAGTTGCAGAAAATGACGGATTGTTGACTGCAGCAGTGGAACATGATATACAAAGGTACATGCTTGTATTGTTATTTCATATTTAGTTATTTTTTATTTCATTTATTTTATGTATGTGTGTTCACCTAGTTTATTGTATGTAGATGTTGTGTGCCTTCCTACATAATAACTTATCTTCATTACCTGTCTTCCTGCATACTAACGTCCTTGGTGTCCATTGTATTTTTCCTGCATTGCTACATTTAAACAAACATAATGTCTGGAGAAGACGATGGACTCTTTGGCATGAATGTAGACGAGGAGTTACATAGGTGAATATCTATACTCTTATTTCATATTCCAGTGTTGAGTATTTTAGTTATTGTCTGTGTATTTGTTGTGCTTGTTCCACTTCTTTGCTCCTTTTATTTTTTCTGTATGTATATGTTATGTATCTTTCAGTTTATTCGCATGTGAATCGTATTTTGTTTGTTGTTACATTGAAATAAATAGAACATTTTTTCTTTCTTTTATATGTCTTTCTTCATACTAACTTGCTTTCATGTCCATTGTATATTTGACGTTTCTACCTTGAAATAAATAGGTTGGTTGGATAGGAAGATGAATTCTTCTATGCAACAACAGAGGATTCTGTAGTACAATCTTCAAAAAGGTATACCAACTGTGCTAGTAAATTAGATATACAAAGTGGGTGGGGGCATATAATATTAGACTAGAAAATGATGACTTGGAAGCAATGGGCCTTTTTTCCCTCCCCATTTCTACTTTTTCAATTTTCTATTATCCTTTTTTCTTTCTAATTTCTCTACTTAGTGGTATTTATGGAAATGCCTTGGTGCATGGGTTAGAGGACTCATGGGTTCACATTTATGGTCACGCTTCTACCTTGTTCCATACTTACCCACTTTGTCAATTGTGGGTGTCGGGATGGCGGGTTCAAGATACCTACCCTGGCTTCCAAGGTTCCGCGATATACAGATTCGTCGTCGTGCCCCGCCATCACACCTTATTTAATGTTACACATTTTTCCAGTCAAAAAATAAGAGGTATGCAATTTGACCCTCAGGTCCTCATGTTTCTTGGGTATCCCTTAACACCTTATTTCGTATTCCATCTCCTTCCACCCTGCATGTGACATTAAGAACTATTATGGACAGTATACAATGCATATGCTTGTTTATTCATTTTGATGTTCATCTACACATGCTTGCATCAGAAAAAGTTGGACTAGTGACATGGCCATGAGAAGTCAGTCATCCCAAACATCAACAAACCGATAAGGCCAAAGGTAAATATGCATATATTTTGTTCCTAGTATGTTTACCAAAAAAATATCCTTGACTATTTATTCATCTATGGTATCGTGAATATGATGATATCATCTGCAATACATGCTTTGCAATTCACAAGAAGTATCAACAAGTACAAGTGATACGTCAAACATAGTGCAGGTTCTATATACTAAGAGGTGTGGTTACAAAACTATGGGTCCATAGTTCATCAAATCTATGTGTCTACTTGTAAATTTATGCCAAGAGAAAAAGAAAACAAAAAACAAAATTCACACTACCATTCACTTTACTTTTCCTCTTCAAAACTTGTCACCAGGTCTAGACCTGTAACACCCAAAGTACTATCAATAAAGGGCTTGAAAAACCATTGAAATGGACAAGTGTTCATCAGGGACAATGGTCGTCTATAGCACCTACTTGGACAAGGAAAACAAAACTAGATCCATTATGCATGCTGACATAATAGACAAGGAGGACATGATGACAATCACATTGACTATTCCTGCACAATTTGTCTAGAAACATGCAGAAAAGATATTCTCAGGTAATGGGATATCCATTACAAATTTTAATATATATCCCAAAATAGTATATATGACCGTGGTGATTGTGATTGGATTATTTCATTGAATGAAACAAGTATTGTGGAAAAAAATATTGTTGTTTGTTCAGAATATCGTTTTTCCAGGATGCAACTATCATCCAACTTGCACAGAGCAATGAAATTCACCCAATCAGAACCATTGGTGTAGCTGTCACACTGGCAAGAAAACTTGTCTCACAACACATTATACATATAAAGGATGGAGAGTCAGACAGCGACAAGGAAATGGTACCATTCTCCATATCTAGCTTTTTCCTTTACTTTCGTATGTGCGTGTATCTCAGTTAAGTTACACAAATATTGCATTGTTCCATGTTGCAGCTGAAATTGTTCGATACATATTCAAATTTGTTTTCATCAATGGAATAACAATTGCATAAAAGGAAATTTCCACATATGCTCTTCAAAAATATAACAAATAAAAGGGATTTTAGAGAAAGGATATTTTGCACAACCCAAGCAACATTTGTAACAGAGTTACGAGTAGACATAGTACAAGATCTAAAGAAACTAACTAGATCTACAACTGTTGTGTGTATACATCTACATAATCATTCTCACTTTTCTCATACAAATAGCCTTCACCAAATTTCTGCGGTTTGTTTATTTTTATTTTTATTTTTTTTGGGGGGGGGATGTAGTTGTGTATTATATTGTTCATTGTATTAATTCATATTCTCGTGTTTCTAGGTTGAAGGTGTTTTCATTGCAGCGAATGTGTACTCGACACCCTTTAAGTTTGTATGTGGGAAATGCAACTCTCATGCTTCTTCTTCTACTTTGATAAGTGATGATATGATTGATTGTCTGCAATGAAGTGAAAAATGTCCATATATATATATATGTACATTGCCTCAATGCTACCATCTGTACCATGGGAAACACAACTATGCATTATACAACTAGGAAGCCTTTGTTACAAGATGTGCTTCCTAGGTTGGCAGAATTGTCGTATGAAACATACCTACAAAAAAAAGAAAGCAATTTCTACAAGCTGCATGACTTTCGGATACACAGCAAATTTACCTTAAATGAAGACAATGCAATATTGCATATCGACTGAAGAAAAAAAAAACCATATCAAGCTTTGCAAGGAAACGAAAATATCTCATGTGTCTCTGTAATATTTCTTAAACACCCAGATGAATGTTCGTTGGACTCAAGTATTTGAGAATCTAATTACAAATGCAATCGATGTTGTTATTTTGATGTTTTCTTGCATCTCCCAGTAAGAATTTTGCAGTGTGTCTCTAAAATATTTCTTCAACACCCAGATGAATGTTTGTTGCACTCAAGTACTTGAGAATCTAATTACAAATGCAATCAATGTTGTTATTTTGATGTTTTCTTGCGTCTCCCAATGAGGATTTTTAATATTTGTTTCGGTGTGAAAATAAATGAAAAAAAAAACATGGTGGGTGGTTGTTTCTGTAACATCCCGCTCTGGAAAACTAAGCGAACTTATTCTTTGAGGACACTTTCTCGTAAGTGATCCGGATTACTATGCTATTAAAACTTTTGATTTTGATTATGAGGTGTTATGGGTTGATGGCATGTTGTTTTACTGCATTGACATAGACATGTGCTATTGAATCGGTTTACTAAGCATGTAGGGTTTTGGACCTTAAGGATGCAGAGGCATCGATGGAACCCCTTGGACTCTGGATCGAATTGGGGTGTGTCCCATTAGGGTTTGATTTTTTTACTATGATATTAGTGTATCTGATTAGAAGATATGATATGGATATGTTCTAACATGATTTGTTGATGATGCAAACTGATGATAGCTTGCCGACCAGACTCACATGGAGAGTAAAGGGGTCACACACGACTACCAAAGGTGTTGAGGGAGAGGTGTGATCAACAGCCCTACCACAACCTACTAGCACTTCCCCCATGGCTCAAATTGTAGCTTAATGATTACCTAGTTTGAGATGACCCACGATGTCATGAGGGTAGACTGCGACAGTCTCTCATGATGATTCTAAGGGGAAAGCAATAAGGCAAGGGCCTTATTCCTTAGAGGCCCTTAGTATCCCACAAGTTCACCTAGCGGAGTGTTGACTCCACAGGTTATTGATGTCTACCAAGTCAGTCAAGAGGCGAGTGGCACCCTTGAAGCACGTAGTGCGTCCTAAAGGGCATGTCGCGCTAGGGAACAGATGAGGTGAGTGGCACCCTTGGAGCACCTCGTGTGTCCTAAATGGAACATCGCGTTGTCGATGATAGAGGGATGAACCTAGATGACCTTAGGACAAATAATGGGTTAAGTATTTTTAAAACAATTTCCCTAATTAAATGTCGCCCAGTATGAAATTTAAGGTCTAAGTCTAAATTACGCTAGTGGTAAAATTTTGTCTTCTATATAAAAAATATATATCTAATAATAATAAAATAAAAACAACTTAAATAATAATTATGATCTTCGTTAAATATCGTAACTCTAAGGGAGTAAGAAATTTAATTTATTCATAACAAATATATATATATATATATGTTGATATAAAATTTAAAAAGGGAATTAATTGTTTTATCTTTTTGATAATTTAAAATATACTAATTAAATGATAAAAGGGAAAATGGGTTAAATTCAACACCTGCCTTTTTGAGTTCTAAGTAAAAAGGGAAAAGAGAGAAAATCTAAAATATTAGGAAACTAGGAAAAGAGGTAAACATAAAAAGGGAAAAAGGGGAACGTAAGGGAAAAAGATGAAAGTCAACTTAGTAAAGAATCTACCATTTAAGAGCTTTCTAATTAAAATTGAATTAGAAATTTAATGATAGGGAAAGCCCTTAAAACCTATAAGGGAATTTGGGGACACCTAGGAGTGATTCTAGGAGTAACTTTAGGTGGGTGAGGGAAATAAGATAATTAACTAATTAAAGAAATTAAATAATGGACGAATGTAGGTGATGGGGGACACTTGTACAGAGAAGAAATTTTAGGAATTTGTTTTTTTTTAACTTCAATTAAATGAGATTTTAAGAAAGAAAGGAAGTTTGAAACTCTATAAAATGAAGAAAGGAGAAGGATAGAGGGGGATCTTCTATTTGCGTAACGTTACGCTACAAAAATATCTACTTGACTGATTTACTTGTGGGAGTTGGGATACCCATCTTAGAGAGGAGTGGTAGCTCGGTCTTGCGAGGAGAACTCCGAGCTAGTCAAAATCTCTGGATAGTGTGTGTGGCCCCTTTGCAACTCGGGGAGCTAAGGGGGAAGAAGAGTACCCCTAGCGTTGGTTGGGAGGTACCGGTGAAGTCTCTTCGATCGAAAAGTGGGATTTGCATGGAGCATGCGGACATGACTCAGAATGGGCGAATAGGCAACAATACACTTTCTTAGTTTGTATGGTAGATTGTTTTAGGATTTATGATTTGGATTTGCATGTTTATTTGGGTAGGTAAACTGGTTGTATAGATTCATGACTAAAATTTTTATGGCCTAGATAATTGATTGATTGGTTTCCCATGACCTTCATCTCCCCGCATGTCATGACCACCCTGTGGTGTTGATTGTGACCATACTGGTTGTTTACCTTTCATCCCTAGCTCCTCAGTCCTCACCTGAGAAGTCGACTAGGAGCCTGATTTACGATCGTCGCTTTAGCGTTAAAAGACCTATGGATCTCAATTCCCTGCTTTTCTATGCGAGGATGATGAGCGAAGGATGATCTCATCAACCGTCTACCTCTATTGTTGCCCTTGGCTGATTGTTTGACTTGCGCCATCTAACAAAGACCTCTGCGTATGGATTTCCTGGTGTCCTTGATGGTTTATCTCCATGATGGTTTATGTTTGGACTGCGGTTTATTTATTTTACTGACTGATATCCCTTAGTTATTGACTGCCTTTTCACTTGATGACTGCGATCTACAATTCTATTTTGTGTATGAGTTTATATTGACAAAATTATAATAAGGAGCCAATGTTTATAGTTTTAGGCAACGTTATTGTTTTGATAGCAATCGTGTGGTAGTGTACTGAAACATTCTTGTTGAGCATCGATTGTATGTGTATTTTGGACAGCGAATTGTTAAGCGGAATGGCCACTATTTCATTAAATATGACTACATTTTATATATGTTTCTATGCTTTAAAATCATTGAAGACGTTTGGACAACGTGATGCCCTTGAGTGAAATCAAAATTTCTGACTGTGTCGTGTCCTTTTTGATTTCCCGGTTAAATGAAGGGAAATGGTATTATGGAATCTGTGATGTCCCATTTATTGGAACCCTTCGATTGATTGCTACACAAATTTCATTTCTTGACTGTTACCACTATTTTGACTCCACAATTTATTACCACCAATTTTACTACAGGATTGATGGCTACACGAATTTCATTTCTTGACTGTTACCACTATTTTAACTCCATGATTTTATTACCACCAATTTTACTTCACAATTGATTGCTACACGGATTCATTTATTTACTGTTACCATGATTTTTTTACCAGCGATTTTATTACCCAAGTTGACCATGATTTTACTATTACATGGGATTAATCCTTACTATTACTTCCTTAATGACCATGTTTTTCCCTTACAATGTAGTGTTTGGTATTCAGCTGACTGCATTGAGGTTGAGGGGATATGTTTTCCTTTACTTTGATGCATTGGCTATTGATTGGGCACATTTTTCCATTAATTTCGTATACTGCATTTTGCTGATATGCGGAATGA
Organism: Picea engelmannii; assembly: GCA_009831015.1. Taxonomy (NCBI): domain Eukaryota; kingdom Viridiplantae; phylum Streptophyta; class Pinopsida; order Pinales; family Pinaceae; genus Picea; species Picea engelmannii. The sequence goes on along the minus strand of ML793614.1, from coordinate 242,484 downwards.
AGGGTTAACCTCAACGATTTCAATTGGTGGGTTAAACTTGGAAATTTGTGTATCCCTTCCTGCATAGTTTGTGTTGATTTTATTGTTTCTGAATAATTACCATGAATTTGCTGATAAGTAGCACAACGAATTACCCTTAAATTTTGATTGAGTTTCGCTATCGATTGTACCACATTTTTCCCTTAATTGATGTTTGTGCCATTGCTGGAATGACTATGTATTGCCTTTAATTGAGGGCATAGCGGTTGAATGGGCTCGAATTGACACCTTTGGTACTTGGTTTATTGATGTGTTTACAGTGTTTTCTTATTCTTTAAATGACATACATTTTTGAAATTTGTTCTGGTGCATTGGATTCAGCATTTTACCTACTTGTCAATGAATCCAGTCTAGTGTTTACCTTCCTGAACATAGGCTCAACGGTTCCATGGATTGATTTTACATTTTTGGTAACGAATTTATTACTTAGATTTCCATTTAAAAGTTGTATTATGACCATGATTTACTACCGAGTGATTGGCTCTGACTGTGCTCCATTCAATGACCGTGATGCATTTCCTATCTGGCATGTTTGTGCATCTATTTTCAGATTTATATTTATCAATTACAAATAAAAATATTAATTTATGGTGGACTTATTGTTGACATGCTACATCCTAATTTATCCTTAAATATTAGAGACTATAACAATTATGCATTTTGGTAATCCTTATATTTATCCTTAACAAGGGATGTGTATAATGCTAATATTTAATAAAACAGAAAAGAGAAAAAAGAATTACTTTTTCCCTTAAGCTTAACACGTCTTTCCTACTTGGTTCTTGTGTATGAGAATTATTTCAGAATTGATAATTGTTTATACAATAGGAGGACATGCATTTTTCCACCTTATGACACTTCTTATTTTTGAATCCTTTTATGTTGAACAACCAAGGGTCCCAAAGTCTAGCTTTCACAATTTAAAGGGTAAATAACATTTTTCATTTAAAGATGAACTAACCTTTTCCATTTAAGTAACCTTTGCACAATGTCAAGTAGTTTCCAAATTTTGAGTATTCTTAGCTTCAACCAGAAGGTAGATGAGGATAAGTTGTTTCACTTATGCAAAATGTTTTAGGTACTCTCCCTTCTCATGGGTAGTTACACTAGAAAACTTGTGGACCCCAAAATAAAAAAATAAAATTATTAAAATAAATAAAGATAAATGTAATATTGAAGGGAATACCCAACTCTAGGATTCTCATAACTTGCAAGCTTGAGAATTTGCCCTTTTCACCAGTCACAGATAAAAGGTTAAAAAAAAAATTTGCCACCTTTAGCATATATTTTAGTCATGACGATGGGGTTCTTACATGTGGTATCAGAGTGGGTTCAACCCTATGACTCTGGATCGCAATGTTCCCACTACAGTGAAGCTTGAGTTGGCTTAGCACTAACTAAAAACTTAACATTTTCTTAAGGTAATTGTGATTAGAGGACGCCACAAAGTTTCATGGTGGTTTCCATGGATAGAGGTGCAATGCCTCTAGAAGTGTCGCACCCTTAGAGTCTAGCCCCAAGGGGAGGAACAATTCCTTGGGCTCGATCTGATTATTGTAATGGATGATGATGGATTGACAAGGTTCTTCCGGGGAATGTCAGAGGTATTAATTCACCATATGTACTGAGACAAGGCCAGGGTGCCTGTACCCCAGAGGGTTCATAGCACACCCATCTAGTACCGTTAGTATTTTCTTCAAACTCCAGATGGTCAATTACTGAGTTCTTTGGTGCACCAGACGACACAACTGCCAAGGCATGGTATGAGAGTATGGCGACGTGCTTGCACTTCACAATTATACTTCCAACACAAAGGTCTACATGGAGGTCCTCCACTAAAGGGGTTCGCTCTTCCATGGTGGGAGACACTCCTATCGTTTGATTATGACCATCAAAGACATGTCATGGGAATTGTTCAAGGAACGGTTCCAAGAGGGGTATCTTTATGAGGAATTCATTGAGCGAAATCTCAACGATTTCGACGCCTCGCAACGAGGCAACCTCACGGGCTTGAGTACAAGGGCCGTTTTAGAGTGGATTTGGTGTGCTCTGCACCAAATTACCCCAAAATATAAGGTCAAGAAGTTCGAGTTTGGTCTTATTGTTAGAATTCAACGTCTACTTCGGGTACTAGGATTAATGGACTGAAGAAGTATGTTGGACGGTGGGGAGCCACAGTACCAACGCAACGGCCCAGAGGAAAGGGCTGAAGCATCTGGATCAGCCAAACCCACTACCATGGGAGTTTTGGGCAAGGCCCATAGAATTCATGTAGCAGTGAATAACCACCAGGTAGAGCATTAGTCGAATGTGCTCGAGATGACAGTTATCATCGCTGACCAGACCCTTAGTATTTAATAGATCCTGGTGCTACCGAGAATTTCATTTCCAGTGCAGTGCTAGAAAGGATTGAAGTAAAGGATTTCAAACATGATGAGTGTAGCTTGTAGAAATGGCCTTGGGGGCCAACAGAAGGTTGGGGGAAGGGTTACAGTCTGAACCCTTAACCTGGAAGAGTTGTTTCCAAGACCAACCTATGTGTCACGATCTCTGGATCCCCTGACGTTGTGATCGGTTTGGATGGATGGAATCACATGAGGTGACCCTCAAATGTAAGATGAAACAGTTGATTTTGGTCAAGGATGAGGGATAGAAATGCATGATTGTAGGTCAAAGCTAGGGAGTTTGCCTGAGGTTTATCTCATCCTAGCAGTTACGTAAGAGCATGTGCAAGGGAGGTAATATTTTTGCAATCCTTGCGTTGAATGAAAAGGGAGTAGCAGGAGGTCTAGAACACCTTCCTCTGGTGAGAAATATTGTGGACATATTCCTGAAGGAGATACCTGGGATGCCACCGGAGAGGGAATTGGAATTTACCATCGACCTAAAACTGGGGACTGAACCGATAGTAATAACGCCTTATTGGATGTTGACCTCGTAGTTACAAGAGTTTAAAATGCAACTGAAGGATTTGCTCGACCTAGGACTGATACGTACTAGTGTGTCACCATGGGGTGCACCTGTTATTTTCATACAAAAGAAGGATGGGTCGTGGAGGCTCTGCATTGATTACCGTCATTTGAATAAGGCCACGATCAAGAATTAATATCTGTTGTTGAGGATTGATGATTTGTTCGATCAAATGAAGGGCATGACGGTGTTATCTAAGATCGATTTGTGATCAAGGTATCACCAGTTATGAATCAAGGAGGATGACATCCCTAAGACTGCCTTTAAGACAAGGTTTGGGCATTACGAGTTTATTTTTTTACCGTTTGGATTGATAATCACCCTAGGGGTATTTATGAGTTTGATGAATGGGGTGTTCCACGAGTACTTGGAAAAGTTCATCCAAGTATTTATTGACGATATTTTGACCTACTCGAAGACGACAGAGGAGCATGTTGAGCACTTATGCTTGGTACTACAGTGTCTACAAGAGCACAAATGGTATGGGAAGTTGTCCAAATGCTCATTTTATCAATCGAAGATTCACTACTTAGGGCATGTCATCTCTGACGAAGGTATCGAACTGGTTCCAACAAAGGTAGAGGCTATTATGGGATGGCCTGTGCCGAAAAATGTCCCGGAAGTCCGCAGCTTCATGAGTTTAGCAGGATACTATCGATAGTTTTTCGAGGGATTTTCGAAGATAGAAAATCCGATCATGAAGTTGCAAAAGAAGAAAAAGAAGTTTGTTTGGACCGAGAAATGTGCGGAAGCATTTCAAAGGATCAAGGAATTGTTGACAACATTACCCATACTAAAGGTCCCTGACATGGATGCAGACTTCTTGGTATGCACTGACGCATCCAAGGAAGGCTTGGGTGGGGTTGTGATGCAAGATGGATTAGTGATCACTTACATTTCGAGGAAACTGAGAAGGCATGAGGAGAACTATGGGACGCACGATTTGGAGTTGTTAGCTATCGTTTATGCCTTGAAGGTTTGGAGACACTACTTTGTTGGACGAAAATTCAAACTAAAGACCAACCATTGTGGACTACAACACATATTTACACAAAGCGACCTGAACGCGCGACATTGGAGTTGGTTGGAATTTCTTAGCGAGTATGACTTTGAGATTACTTACATAAAAGGAACAATGAACCGAGTGGCGGATGCATTTTTTCGGAGACCACACATCTTTTCAGTGCTGCCTCTTCAGATGGATCTGCGTGAAAAGGTTCTAACTTTACAATGTAATGATGACTGGTACAAAGAGGTAAAGGGTTTTGTCGGACAAAACACAATGATGGTACCATGATTTGAAGTATTTTCGTTTGATAGCAATGGATTATTGAGGTTTAAAAATCGGATCTACATACCACCAAACGATGAGTTGAGGATGTTGATCCTAAGAAAGGCTCATAGAGTAGTTTACATGGATCACTCGGGAGTCACGAAGATGAGGGAAAACCTTAAACCCTTATTCTTCTGGAAGGGAATGAAAGACGACATAGTCAACTATGTGGCCAAATGTCTAGAATGTCAATAGGTAAAAGCTGAACATAGACACCCAGCAGGATTACTACAACCACATGCTATTCCATAATCAAAATGGGAGGTTATTTCGATGGATTTTATTGTTGGATTTCCACTGAAAGCAAGGAGACATGACTCAATTTTCGTAGTAGTAGACACTCTGATGAAGAGTGCTCACTCTATTCCTGTGCATACAATGTATCATGCACCTAAAATAGCTAGATTTTTCATCAATGAGATTGTGAGGTTGCATGGCGTGCCTAAGAGGATTATATCTTATCAAGGATCTGTGTTTACAGGACGAGTTTCCAAGAGGCCTTGGGAACCCAACTTAACTTTAGTACTGCCTATCACCTGGAGACTGACAGGAATACCGAACGAACAAACCAAACCTTGGAGGACATGTTGCGCATGTACGTGATGGACCAACAAAAGGGTTGGGAAGAATTCTTTCCACTAGTGGAGTTTTCTTACAACAACAGTTACCAAAGCACCATTAAGATGGCGCCTCTCAAGTTTCTTTACGGCTGACCATGTCAGATTCCTTTGAGTTGGGATCAGCTTGAGGATAGGGTCCGAGTGGGACTAGAAGCGATCCAAGAAATGGAAGAGCAAATGAAAACAATAAGACAAAGGATTAAAGAAGTGCAAGATCGACAGAAGAGTTATGTCGATGTGCATCGTGTCGACCATAGTGACGAGGTCGGCGATCGAGTCTTCTTTCGGGTTAAACCGCATAAGATTTCGATAAAGTTTGGGAAGGGAGATAAACTCTCTCCTAGGTTCGTGTGACCTTTCGAGATTATGGAGACAAAGGGGCCCATGGCCTATCGACTAGCCTTGACTGATTCTTTGAGGTGAACGCATGATGTTTTTCATGTATCTATTTTGAGACATCATATTAGTGATCCTACACATGTTATTGACATGAGTTCCTTGTAGGTGATGGATGAGGGGGTGCTCACGGCTAATCCGATCCTCATTTTGGATCATCATGTTCGATAGCTATGGTGTTGAATGATAGAGAAATTCAATGTCCAATGGGACAATTATAGTCCACACTTGGCAACCTGGAAGGATGAATATGATATGCACCATCAGTTTCCATTTTTGTTTGACAGATAGACATATGATACTGTGATACACTTTATTTCGGCATATATATACTATGAAACTTTGGGATGAAGTTTAGACCAAGAGGGCGTGTATGTAACATCCCACTCTGGTGCACTGAGCGAACTTATTCTTTGAGGACACTTGCTCGCAAGTGATCCGGATTACCATGCTATTAAAACTTTTGATTTTGATTATGAGGTGTTATGGGTTGATGACATGTTGTTTTACTGCATTGACATAGACAGGTGCTATTGACTCGTTTTACTGAGTGTGTAGGGTTTTGGACCTTAAGGATGCAGAGGCATCGATGGAACCCCTTGGAATTCAAATCGAGTTAAGGAGTGTGCCATTGGGGTTTCATTGTTTTACTATGATATTAGTGCATCTGATTAGATGATATGATATGGATATGTTCTAACATGATTTGTTGATGATGCAAACTGATGATAGCTTACTGACCAGACTCACATATAGAGTAAATGGGTCACCCACGACTACCAGAGATGTTGAGGGAGAGGCGTGGTCAACAGCCCTTCCACAACCTACTAGAACTCCCTCTGTGACTTGAACTGTAGGTTAACTATTACCTAGTTCGAGAGGACCCACGATGCCAAGAGGACAGACTGTGACAGTTTCTCACGATGATTCTAAGGAGCGCGCAATAAGGTGGGGGGATTATTCCTTAGAGGCCCTTAGTCTCCCACAAGTTCACCTGGTGGAGTGTTGACTCCAGGGGTTATTGATGTCTACCAAGTCATTCAAGAGGCGAATGGCACCCTTGGAGCACGTAGTGCGTCCTGAAGGGCACGTCGCGCTAGGGAACAAATGAGGCAAGTGGCACCCTTGGAGAACCTCGTGCATCCTGAAGGGCACGTCACGTTGTCGATGATAGAGGGATGAACCTAGATGACCTTAGGATGAATAACGTGTTAAATATTTTTAAAACAATTTCCCTAA
>ML793614.1:224601-235728 GCA_009831015.1 Picea engelmannii | reverse complement strand
GAGAATTAATTGTTTTATCTTTCTGATAATTTAAAATATACTAATTAAATGATAAAAGGGAAAAAGGGTTAAATTCCACACCTACCTTTTTGAGTTCTAAGTAAAAAGGGGAAAGAGGGAAAATCTAAAATATTAGGAAACTAGGAAATGAGGTAAACATAAAAAGGGAAAAAGGGGAACGTAAGGAAAAAAGCTGAAAGTCAACTTAGTAAAGAATCTACCATTTAAGAGCTTTCTAATTTAAACTGAATTAGCAATTTAATAATAGGGAAATCCTTTAAAACCTGTAAGGGAATTTGGGGACACCTAGGAGTGATTCTAGGAGTAACTCTAGGTGGGTGAGGGAAATAAGATAATTAACTAATTAAAGAAATTAAATAATGGAGGAATGTAGGGGATGGGGGACACTTGTATGGAGAAGAAATTTTAGGAATTTGTTTTTTTTTAACTTTAATTAAATGAGATTTTAGGAAAGAATGGAAGTTTGAAACTCTATTAAATGAAGGAAGGAGAAGGATAGAGGGGGAGCTTCTGTTTACATAACGTTACGCTACAGAAATATCTCATATTCCATCTCCTTCCACCCTGCATGTGACGTTAAGAACTATTATGGACAATATACAATGCATATGCTTGTTTATTCCTTCTGATGTTCATATACACATGCTTGCATCAGAAAAAGTTGGACTAGTGACATGGCCATGAGAAGTCAATCATCTAAGACATCAACAAACCGACAAGGCCAAAGGTAAATATACATATATTTTGTTCCTAGTATGTTTACCAAACAAATATCCTTGACTATTTATTCATCTATGGTATGGTGAATATGATGATGTCATCTGCAATACACGCTTTGCAATTCACAAGAAGTATAAACAAGTACAAGTGATACGTCGAACATAGCGCAGTTTCTGTAGACTAAGAGGTGTGGTTGCAAAACTATGGGTCCATAGTTCATCAAAGCTATGTGTCTACTTGTAAATTTATGCCAAACAAAAAATAAAAGAAAACAAAAAAAATCACACTACCATTCACTTTACTTTTCCTGTTCAAAACTTGTCACCGGGTCTAGACTTTTAACACCTAAAGTACTATCAATAGAGAGCTTGAACAACCATTGAACTGGACAAGTGTTCATTGGGGACATAATGGTCATCTATAGCACCTACTTGGACAAGGAAAACAAAACTAGATCCATTATGCGTGCTGAAATAACAGACAAGGAGGCCATGATGACAATCACACTGACTATTCCTACACAATTTCTCCAGAAACATGTAGAAAAGATATTGTTAGGTAATGGGATATCCATTACAAATTTTAACATATATATCCCAAAACAGTATATATGACCGTGGTGATTGTGATTGGATTATTTCGTTGAATGAAACAAGTATTGTGGAAAAAAATCTTGTTGTTTGTTCAGAATATCGTTTTGTCCCGGACACAACTATCATCCAACTTACACAGAGCAATGAAATTCACCCAATCAGAACCATTGGCATAGTTGTCACATTGGAAAGAAAACTTGTCTCACAACACATTCTACATATAAAGTTTGGAGAGTCAGACAGCGACAAGGCAATGGTACCATTCTCCATATCTAGTTTTTTCCTTTACTTACATATGTGCATGTATCTCGGTTAAATTACACAAATATTGCATTGTTCCATGTTGCAGCTGAAATTGTTCGATACCTATTCAAATTTGTTTTCATCAATGGAATAAAAATTGCATAAAGGGAAATTTCCACTTATGCTCTTCAAAAATATAACAAATTAAAGTGATTTTAGAGAAAGGATATTTCGCACAACCCAAGCAACATTTATAAAAGAGTTATGAGTAGACATAGTATAGGATCTAAAGAAACTAACTAGCTCTACATTGTTGTGTGTATACATCTACATAATCATCTTCACTTTTCTCATACAAATGGCCTTCACCAAATTTATGCGGTTTGTTTATTTTTATTTTTAATTTTTTTTTTGGGGGGGGATGCAGTTTTGTATTATATTGTTCATTGTATTAATTCATATTCTCACATTTCCAGGTTGAAGGTGTTTTGGTTGCAGTGAATGCATACTCGACACCCTTTGAGCTTGTATGTGGGAAATTCAACTCTCCTGCTTCTGCTTCTACTTTGATAAGTGATGATACAATTGATTGTCTGCGATGCAGTGAAAAATGTCCATATATATATGGACATTTCCTCAATGCTTCCATTCGAACCGTGGGAAACACAAGTATGCATTATATAATTAGGCAGCCTCTGTTACAATATGTGCTTCTTGGGTTGGTAGAATTGTTGTATGAAGCATACCTACAAAACAAAGAAAGCAATTTCTACATGCTGCACGACTTTCGGATACACAACAAATTTTCCTTAAATGAGGACAATGCAATATTTCATATCGACTGAAGAAAAGAAAAAACATATCAAGCTTTGGAAGGAAACGAAAATATCTAATGTGTCTTTGTAATATTTCTTAAACACTCAAATGAATGTTCGTTGGACTCAAGTACTTGAGAATCTAATTACAAATGCAATCGTTGTTGTTATTTTGATGTTTTCTTGCATCTCCTAGTAAGAATTTTGCAGTGTGTCTCTAGAATAGTTCTTCAACACCCAAATGAATGTTCATCACACTCGATTACTTGAGAATCTAATAAAAAATGCAATCAATGTTGTTATTTTGATGTTTTCTTGCATCCCCCAATGAGGATTTTTAATACTTGTTTCGGTGTGAAAATAAATGAAAAAAAAACCATGGTGGGTGGTTGTTTCTATAACATCCCGCTATGGCGCACTGAGAAAACTTATTCTTTGAGGACACTTTCTCGCAAGTGATCTGGATTACTATGCTATTAAAACTTTTGATTTTGATAATGAGGCATTATGGGTTTATGACATGTTGTTTTACTGCATTGACATAGACAGGTGCTATTGACTCAGTTCACTGAGTGTGCACAGTTTTGGACCTTAAGGATGCAAAGGCATCAATAGAACCCCTTGGACTCTGGATTGAGTCAGGGAGTGTGCCGTTGGGGTTTGATTGTTTTATTGTGATATTAGTGCATCTGATTAGATGATATGATATGGATATGTTCTAACATGATTTGTTGATGATGTCGAAGGACGATAACTTGCTGACCAGACTCACATGTGGAGTAAAGGGTGTTGGTCACTATAATTGCTTAATTGATTCAAACAATCAAGTGATACATAAATTATCAAGCCAGGGAAGTCTTTTATTTCAAAGATAACCACGCACTATATATGCTCAATTCAAAAAGCAACTTAGTGTTGTAGTAAAGAAACTTATAATAATCACACTTGCTTGAATGAACTGAAGTTCTGAATTAAATCACAGGAAAGTAACTTCCCTATTGCAAATTTTTAAAGATTAATCTAAGAATCCTGGATTCCATTAAAATAACACTTGCAATGGGAAGGAACAACTATTTTGCAATCAGAGAACAAGACCCTTACTCTCAAAAATAGACTTCAGTACTAACACTCTTTTATGAAAACAGTACTGCATAAAACAATTAACTCTATCTAACAGAGAACAAGGCCATCTAGTCCCTTCCTTTCTAAGAAGGAGCCTTAAGCCCTATTTCTGTTTAGCACACTTGTGAACTTGAGGTTTACACAGAACAGGATAGTCTGATCCCTTCCTTTCTGAGCAGGGATCCTTAACCCAGTCTATGGCTAGCACACCTGCAGGAATGATGGAAATCTACAAAAGACGAGGTGTTTTGACTCCTTCCTTTCTGAGCAAGAACCCTTAACCCAATCCCTGGCTAGCACACTTGCAGAATTAAATGAAGTCTACAAAAGACAAGGTGTTTTGATTCCTTACTTTCTGAGCAGGAACCCTTAACCCAATCCCTGGCTAGCACACTTGCAGAATTAAATGAAATCTACAGAAGACAAGGTGTTTTGATTCCTTCCTGTTTGAGAAGGAACCCTTAACCCGATCCCTGGCTAGAACACTTGCATAATTAAATGAAATCTACAGAAGACAAGGTGTTTTGATTCCTTCTTGTCTAAGAAGGAACCCTTAACCCAATCCCTGGCTAGCACACTTGCAGAATTAAATGAAATCTATAGAATACAAGGTGTTTTGATTCCTTCCTATCTGAGCAGGAACCCTTAACCCGATCCCTGGCTAGTCTCATAAAATCATCACACAAGATTGCTGATAAAAAGAATTACAAATTTCATTCAATAAACTAAGACAGAGTCAATAGTGTTTCAGCAAAGCGGAATTCATTAAAAACAGTGTTTCAACAAACAAAAGTTAAATCAAATCATAAACATAAACTGTACTAACACACTTCTAAACTAATGGGTGAATCTTGTGAAGAAGGTGGGCCCTCCCTTCTCACAAGATTCCCTTGAAACGAAAAAGCTAGAGAAGGATACTCAAAGTATTCTTATGTTCATCTGTCGAAATATCACATTACAATTTGGGAAATAGAGTAGGTCCCTCTTCTCTGGAGCTTCTTCAATACATAAAACTTGCCTTCCTCGAATGATGACTTCCTCTTATTTAAAGAGGAAATCCCTCCGATACAATAATTACAATGCATATCTGAGTCCTATCCTTAGTCGGATCTACTTTCTAAACCAACATAGGATGTCCTAGTCTTATGCAACAGAATGCTATTACAGGAGCTGAAATGAGGTATTGTTGGTATGACTGGTGTAACAGCTTCTTCCCGTTGTTGCTGATGGTGTTTCAGCATCGCAATTCGCGGGTTGTTTCAGCCACGTGAATTGCGCTCTGACTATGTTGGCATTCTTGTGTAGGAGTGACGGTTATAGCTTGTTGACCGCTGACTGTAACGGATTCCTTTGTGTTTCAACATCGTCGGTCCTAGCGTTTTCCTCTGTGTTTCAGCATATGCAACTCTAGACTATGTAATAGCTTCGTGTTTCATCATTTGCGAACTCGGACTATAAGGCAGCTCCGTGTTTCAGCATCTGCGACCTCGGACTATAAGGCAGCTCCGTGTTTCAACATCTATGACCTCGGACTGTATAACAGCTCTTTGTTTCAGCATCTGCGACCTCGGACAGTTCTGTGTTTCAGCAATAGGCCTCAAATGCTAATCTGCAGTTTTGAACACTTATGCATTTTTAATCAATGGTCAAGTATGAGAGTGATGTAAAATATTATGCAAAATAGATTAAACATATAGTAATGAGAAGGGACGTTGTATACCTTTTGGATGATCAGATAAAGTGATAGTATGAGTCTAAATATGGGTGATCAAGAGTATAATAGTGGCAAAAAGTGTAGGCAAAAAGGTACATTGTGTGGTCCTAACATCCCCCCCTACTTAAGGTGTTGCATGTCCTCAAGCAACTCACTCTAAATCAGAGTCTGGATACCGACTCTGATCATGTAAGTTACTCAAGCTGTAACTGTGGGAGGTACTGTCTGTCGGCGTTTTGAACCCTTGCACCTGCTACAATCTTTGCCATGCTGTTGTTTCTTCCTTCTTAGGCAGCTTATAACTGAATTGATACCTTTCTATTGGCAACCAGAGAATGGGAAAATAAAACCAGTACCCTATCCAATTTTCAACACAATGTCTAACACACTGGATATAGTTGGGTATCCTGGAAATTTCTACTTCTAAGTTGGCAGGACCAAAAGGATTGTGTTGTTGTCTCTTCTTCGTGGATTGTTGCCAAAACAGGTTATTGGCTTGGAGGGCAGGAATCTCTATGGATTTGATGATGTGTTCACAATCCTGAAGCACTTCTGATTGTAGCTGCTGAACATGTTCACTCACCCCTGGTTGTTTTAAGAACTCATAATATTGTGAGATAAAGGTAGCTGCCTTCTATGGTTCTGGTCTAATCCAGAGAAGGCGATTATCTTCATTGTTCTTGGTAGCCGAAAAGTCACCTTGCCAAATGATTTGATTGAGGAGAAAGGAAGTAAATGCTCGAAGTTGAACATCCCCAACAAGAGAATTTATGTTTAGCAACCTATTTTCTGGAATAGACTCATTATCGAAGTATGCCTCACAGAGGAGGTGTTGATCCCTGGTAGAGGCAGCTACAAAAGTTTTGATAAAATCTGCTGATTGTATGACTTCATGGGGTTTACCTTCTATAATGGACTTGATATGAAACCATGTGAGTCTCTCCATCAGGAATAAGGAGTAGTTGCAAGATGGCTTCCTTGTGGCCAGTAGATTTTGCATCAAATCAAATACCAGGACCAATCTGCCTTTCAATTCTTTGCTTTTGTTCTTAATCTCACGAGCTTCCTGGCGTATCTGTTCTAATACTTCCCAATTTGAGTAAGTATGGTTGATCCAGATTTGTTTGTGCACTTGCATATTTTTGGCTTGAGTTTCAGCATATTTTTTCTTCCATTTTTGTATTTCTATATGTTCATCCCATAGCTGAGTCTGTGTTTCAGCGTTGGAAGTAGTGGGATGTGGTAAGGTTTAGTAGATTGTTCCCTGGAAGTGGAGATATTGATCTGGTTGGGAGGTGTAAATTCCTCCATGGGCACTGTCTGTACAGTCTTGTTGACAAGGGTAGGGGATTCTTTTGTTGCAATGCAGGGATCAATCTTAAGCTTGAGAGGGCCTGCTGGTTCTTGTGTTACAGTAGGTTCAGTCTTAATCTTGTTAGGGCCTTTTGGTTCTTGTGTTGCAGCAGGTTCAGTCTTGAGCTTGCTAGGGCCTATTGGTTCTTGTGTTGCAGCAGGTTCTTCCTTGACTTCAAAAGGTGAAGGAGTAGGGGTTGCCCCTAGCACTGGGACTTGAATCACCTTATAGCCTGCCTGATGGTAAACATCGCCACATTGGCAACACATGTATTTTTTACACACGCTCTCTATGGTATCCTCTAACAAGTTTGTTATTCGGGCTAAGGTGTACAAATTTATTTATTTTTCATATGCTTCCCTTGCCCTGGCTAATTCTTGCTGATATGCTTCCAATTTAGACTTTAAAAAGTTGTTTTCTTCCAAGACATCAGCCATTGTTTGTTTGGATTGAGAGGTGACTGGTTCTTGTGTGGTAGTCATAGCCTCATGAGCTGGTTCTTGTGGAGCAGCTACAGGAATGGCAACTGATGCTTGTGTTTCAGCCTCCTGGTGTAAGGAGAGTAGTGTTTCAGCACCCTCAACCTCTGATTCCTGAATCTCAATGTCAATGTCAGTGGCTGGTTCTTTTGTTTCAGCCACTGAATGGGTAGCTGGTTTTTCAACTACTTTGCTTGAGGAGAGTGGTGTTGCATCATTCTGAGTCTCTGATTCCTGTAATTCAATTTCAATATCAATGGTTGGTTCTTGTGTTTCAGCCACTAGATGGGTAGCTGGTTGTGTTTCAGCTACTTTATTTGAGGAGGGTAGTGCTGCATCATTCGGGGTCTCAGATTCCTATAATTCAATGTCAATACCAGTGGTTGGTTCTTGTGTTTCAGCCACTGGATGGGTAGCTAGTTGTGTTTCAGCTACTTCAAAAACAAATGATTTCTGGGCTTCTAGTTCCTATAACTCAATATCGGTGGCTGGTTCTTGTGTTTCAGCCACCGAGGTTGGAATAGGCAAAGATCTTGGGATTGGAAAGGTTGGAGGTGGACGGGGTGTTAGTCGAATTGGTGGGGTGTCTAGGGTAGTGGTCATCAAGGGTGGCCTCATTGAGGCTCTTGTTGTCTTTTTGCGCAAGAAGGGTGGAAAGGGGGCAATCTGTTTTCGTTTTTGTGGAGGTCTTTCCTGAATGATAGGGCATGCGACATTTTCTGGTTCAGAGTCATCACTGAGAATATGAAGGGCAGGAGTGGATGAATCTGGTAGGGTATGTGGTGGATTTGGTGGGGTAGGGGAATTGACTGGACTGGTTGGTTTTGTGGGCGGGATATGGGGTACTTCGGGGACGTCTGGGGGGTTTTGTTGTTGCTGCTTCTGGGGAATTTCAGCAGCTGGTTGAGGGTTTATGGGTGGGTTATTTAGTGGACGGTTTTGTTGTTCAAAACCCCTGTTGATGAGTAATTGAACAAGACGGTGGTGGGTAAGTGACAGGGTTGGATATTTTGCCTTTCGACATTAATGTTCCATATTATTCAAACAACCCAGCAAATAATAGGGAAGATTGACTCGTCTGTTATGCCTTAAATGAGAAAGCAAAAGGAAGTCGTGCTGACAGACTACCTGATAGCGACCTTCGCAGGTCAGGTAGTGCTTGGTGAATCTGGCGACCTTCGGCCATGGGGGTGGCAGTGAACTGAGTTGAACGTCTCTTCCCTTCAATACAATTCTTTCCTCAGGCAAGAAGAAGCTCTGCTGGACATCCTTGATGATATGATTTTGACTGAACATACGAGTGCCATCGCTAGGGAGGCCTGAGATTGCTGCTATGTCATCTTCTGTTACAGATATTCAGATGCCTGCGACGATAGAGTGGTTCTCCTGAAGATTTCGGGCAAACTGTAGGACTTGTTGTTCATTATATCCTTGAATCCCGCGAAAGTAATTAAGCCACCCTGCTTGCTCGAAGATTTGATATGCTACTGGATAGTGTTCGAGCAGCGCTGTGGTGGCGGGTTCTTTGCATATGACACCTCCTCCCATGGCTACTATCTTAGTAAGATACAGCGTCTAGATTTTGTGTATCAACTCTGGCACAAAGTAAGTTTTTCGAGGGATTGTATGCAGGAATAGTGGTTAAATGCGTGAAAAGGTGATGAAGTGGGGATGGCGGCGGTGAAATTGAATGAAATGATGGTATCGTGGATTTGACGTGTACTTCCCCTCCTTTCAAGTGCGATTAGTAATAATGGCACTTGAATGGACATAATGGCTTAAAATCTTTCTCATTAACTATAGTCTAACTGAATTACATAATATTTACGTACCTCGCCTTATCGTTTGATTCATTCTGCCAACAAGATGTTATGTCTGTCCGTGGTAGTCTTGTCGTGGTGGAGACCTTTGATTGTGTCGAGGGTTTTTTGATGAACTGTAATCTGAGGGCGTAGAGGCTTGCTGACAGATGATGGTGAAATACTGGTGTTTCAGCAACAGAGAAGAATAAAACAATTGCTATAGATGAAAAACTGTTGATGAATGGTTTTTCAGTATCGGAAGAAAGTCAATCGTGATGAACAGTGGTGTTTCAGCATCAGAAGAAAGTCAAAAGTGTTAGAGAATGGTGTTTTAGCATCATGAAAAAGTCGAACATGCTGAACAGTGGTGTTTCACCATCGTGAAAAAAAGTCAAACGTGTTGAACAATGGTGTTTCAGCATCGTGAAAAAGTCGAAAGTGTTGATTGGTGGTGTTTCAACATCGGAAGAAAATGATGAAGGGTTGTTGACAATGGTGTTTCAGCAACAGAGAAAAGTCAACAGTGCTGAACAGCAGTGTTTCACCATCGTGAAAGCTTGTCTCTCTGAAGTGGAATTGTCCTCTTCTGGTGGCTGTGCTTTGATCGGGAATCTGCAAAAATGGTTGTAGCATGGTATTTCTTGACAGGGATTATTATAAAACAAAATTTAATCTAATCTAACACTAAAGAAAATCAATCTTAAAAGAATTAATTGCTATTAGGGGTAGAAACCCGCTCGAGGAAGAGAAAATGGGCATCTGCCATGCATGTGGCCTTAAAATCTTCTTTAGAAATAGGTTGCTGGTACAGATGGAGTCGATGACTATTTACAAGTAACGGGGTTCTGGAGTCTTCGATTGTGAGGAGCCTTACTGTTCCATTGGGGAAAATTCTGTCTACTTCGTAAGGTCCAAGCCATCTTGTACGCAGTTTTCCTTAAAATTCTTTGAACCGGGAATCATACAATAGGGCCCAATTACCTTTTTGGAACTGCTTGTTTTTTATGTTTTTGTCATGCCATTTTGATCTCTACTGCTGAATTATGGTTGTTTGTTGAATGGCATCTAGTATTTTCTCCTCTAGTTCATTAAGCTGTTGCAGCCTGGCTGTCTGTGCATCGGTTAGATCAAGGTTGACAACTAAAGAAGTCCTTAAGGTTTTTATCTCAAATTCCACAGGAAAGACAACACTATTTCCATAGACTAATTCATAGGGAGAAAATCCTGTAGTGTTTCTCCAGGTAGTTCTGTAGGCCCATAGTGCTTCAAGGAGCCTGTGGGACCAATCCTTTCTACTTTCCTTCACTGTTTTTGTGAGAATGGTTTCTATTACTTTGTTTGTGCTTTCCACCTGTCCATTGGCTTGGGGGTGGTATGCTGTAGTCATTCTCTGCTGAATATGATATTTCTGAAGGGTGGCTTTGAACCCATGAGAGTTGAAAGGAGGTCCTCCATCTGTAACTAGTTCTTTTGGCATTCCAAAACTGGTGAAGATGTCCTTAAATAAGAAATCTATAACTGGTTCTTCAGTCGCTCTGTGGAGTGCCTTGGCTTCCACCCATTTAGTCATGTAGTCTGTGCAGAACAGTATATAAACTTTTTGGTTGGATGGAGGGTTGATGGGTCCTATGAAGTCTAAGGCCCATCTTTCAAATGGTTCAAGTACTACCTGGGGTTTTAATGGCATTTCATATCTATGATTAGGTTGGCCTACTCTTTGGCAACTATCACATGCCCTGACATATTTCTTTGCATCTTTGAAGAGTGAGGGCCAATAGTACCCCATCCTGAGAATTTTATATGTTGTTCTTTTGTCAGCAAAATGCCCTCCACAAGGGTCATCATGACAAGCTTTCAATAGATCATACACCTCATCTTCTCAAACACACCTTCATATTTCTTGATCAGCTCCTGTATGGAAAAGGTACCCATTTATCCAACTATACCGAGCACTTTGATGAACAATACTTTTTTTCTCTCGGTAGGATAAATGTGATGGAAATTTTCCTGCAACCAAGTAGTTAGCAATATCTGCATACCAAGGTGAGTGAGCAGAAACTGAAAATAGATATTCATCAGGAAAGGAGTCATCCACTGGGGTATCATCGTCAGGTGTCAAAAGAGAAAGGAAATCAGCAACTACATTCTCTTTTCCTGGTCTATCTACAATTGTGATATCAAATTCTTGCAATAATAGTAGCCATCTGGTGACTCTAGCATTTGTGATAGGTTTATTCATTAAGTACTTGATAGTTGAGTGATCA
>ML793614.1:203854-223600 GCA_009831015.1 Picea engelmannii | reverse complement strand
TGTCTGATATAGGATAGATAAACCCTGCATTGAGCAATTTTTGAAGTTCTTCCTTCAGGATTTCTCTTAAATTTGGGTTCATTCGTCGCTGAGGTTGACAGATTGGTCGACAATCTTCCTTAATATATATTCTATGAGTACATGGGTCAGGGGAGATTCCCTTCATGTCTGTGTAATCCCATGCGAATGCTTCTTTATTTTCCCGAAGTAAATTCATTAACTGTTGTGTTTCAGAATCTGTCAAATGAGGATTTATATTTAAGGTTTTGCCAGGTTCAATTTCGACCGGTATGCTTTTGGAGGAGATGGTTTGAGGTGTTTGAGGTGGGCTTTTTGAACTGAGGTTTTCTTGATTATCAGACTCCAACAATGCAGATAATTGATTATGAATTTGTGGAGTGACAGAGGAGGGCTCGCAGATAAAATTATTGATGATTTCATCCTCAGTAGAGTCTTTCAGGCTTAAATCTTGTCTGATAGTCAGAAGAGGTTGAGTAGGTTGATCCTCAAAATCTACCCATACAGAATTATCATTATTAGCTAGAGGTGTAGCATGAGGATAAAGTTTGAGCTGCTTCGTTTCATAACCATTTGAAATTGTCATTGACCCTGATCTACAGCTGATAAAAGCATCTGCTGTGGCTAGCCAAGGTCTACCCAGAATTAGAGGGTGCCCCCCCAACTTTGTTTTGGGTTGCAACACTGTAAAGTCGACTAGATAATTCTAGGATTCCACAGAGATACTGAGGTTTTCAATGACTCCTTCTAGTTTAATTGTGGATTGATCAGCCAATTCGAGGATAGTTGGGGTTTCTCTGACTTCATCTTGTAATTGTAGCAACTGTAAAGTTTATAAAGTCATGATATTGATGGATGCACCTAGGTCTACCAGAACTCGAGGGATTATTTTTTTGCCAACTTTTACTGTAACGGTAGGGTGGTCAGGATCACCATATTTGACTGGGGGAGTCTTGCCTGACATTAATGCAGACAGATCTCCCATAACATGGACCGTAAGGGGATCCTTAGTTTTCCTACCAGGCTTTTTAACACAGATATATCGCATTGTCCTATCATAGATAGGCACATCGCGGAGTGCTTGTAGTGGAGGAATTTTAACATATAAATTTTGTAATCCCCCTAGAAGATTAAAGGATGGTGGTTTAGGCGTTTTGGTTAAGGCTAAATGCTCAGGAAATAGTGTTGTTTCAGCAGCATTGTTAGAGGATGATTTTACCTTTTTAGGTACATCATGCTCTTTTGTTTCCTCTTTATCAGAAGAGGTAACATAAGCTATGGTCGGTTCCACTATTCTCCCGGATCGAAGATGGATATCATTGCATTATGCAAGGAGAAGGGAAAGTGTAGGCTGGTTATAAATCATGCACTGCACAGCTTTATTATTTGGGTTGGGGTTAGGTTGCATAGGTAGTTGGGGTCTCATCGTTTGATTATTTTGAGGAGTACCTGCTGGCAAGGAGTGTGGTTGTGAGAATTGAGGTAATTGGTTTTGAAAGGGGGGTTGTTGTCCTCTCCAATTCTGATTCCATTGATTCTGATATGGCTATTATTGTGGAGGCCAAGAGGTCCACATTGAGGGATCAACAAAGGGTGGGTTATTTTGTTGCATGGGTGGGCAAGTTTGTTGCATGGGTGGGTAAGTTTGTTGCATGGATGGGTAATTCGTTTGATTAGTGTATTGCATTTGATTGTAAAGGGGGTAACTCATTTGATTGAAAGCAGAGTAATTATTCCAATGATTAGGAGATGCAAATGGTACGTTAGAGTTCATACCTTGTCCTCGCGGTTGCCATTGTCTCCTTTGTGTCATCAGATAGACAGTTTCAGCTTCTTTGTCCATTGGTTGCAATGCTGATTTAATCCCTGGTAAAGATGGACAATTCTGGGTATCATGATCTTTGTCAAAGATAGTGCAGATTGGTTTTCTGTCCAGTGGACATTCTCTTCGTGGGTGCTTGTCTTTGCACTGAGAACAAAATATGGACAAGGCTGCTTCTGCTTCTGCTTGCTTTTTCTTAATCTGCAGGGTATCCATTTGTGAGGCAAAAGAGCTTAACATTTCAGTTTTAAAATCTTCAAGTAAATTACCTATCTCGACTCTTGTTTCTCCCCCACTGGCTGATTTGTGGACTCTTGAAAATGTGGTGTCCCTGTTGTTCAATCTGTTTCTCGAAGCTCCCCTTGAACATCTTTTGCATAAATTGACAATTTCATCGTATGATTCCTCAAATATGTCCCCTTTCCCAAGCATATTCAGCATATCCAGAGACTCATCCCTTACCCCTTTTAATAAAATAGTTTTGAGAATATCCTTACTTACATTGGGATGACTGGATCTTTGTAGATTGTATTGTAGCCTCTCTACAAAGGCTTCTAGATTTTCGTCCTCTTTCTTCATCATTTTAAATAGCTCCTCCCTCTTTTCTCTTGTTCTGCAGTAGTCCTGGTACTTGTTCAGAAATTTATGTTTCATTTGGTCCCATGTTGTGATTACATGGCCTCCAAGACTCATAAACCATCTTAGTGCATTCCCTTTTAGTGTTGCTGGAAATAACTTCAGTTTTTGAGCATTAGAAACGTAATCATAACTTCTACATAATATATCAAACTCAAACATAAATTCATCAGGATCCTCTGAAGATAAACAATGAAAATTAGGCAATGCTGAGAGTGGAATGTTTTTCATGGGGGATATCCCTCTAGGGAGATCGCCAATAGGGAATCCTAGTGTAGAGAAAGAGTTTTCATCTTTTACCTCACCTTCAGTACCTACATGTTCTTCGTGATGCAATTCTTCGTTGTATTCATCCATGTTTCCCTCTGTCTTCTCTCCCGCTGCACTTGCTCTATCCTCAATGTATCCTACTGGCTTCTTGACTGTCTTCGGACTCCAAACTTCTTTCCTTGTTCCAAAAATTGCTCAAAATGAAGGCTGGGAGTTCTGTTTTTGACGGTTTTCTTGTTGAGCAGCAGATTCAGACTTAGATAAAATCTCATCAATGAAATTCTTTCTTCCTCCTTTTCCTTTTCCCTTGCCACCTGTAGGGTTAGTGTCTTTGGGGTATTTCATGCATTCTTTTTATCTAAAGAAAAGAAATCACAAGTGCTTTTGAAATCCATAGCTATCTTCCCCGGCAATGGCGCTAAAATGTTGGCCACTATAATTGCTTAATTGATTCAAACAATCAAGTGATACATAAATTATCAACCCAGAGAAGTCTTTTATTTCAAAGATAACCACGCACTATATATGCTCAATTCCAAAAGCAACTTAGTGTCATAGTAAAGAAACTTATAATAATCACACTTGCTTGAATGAACTGAAGTTCTGAATTAAATCACAGGAAAGTAACTTCCCTATTGCAAATTTTTAAAGATTAATCAAAGAATCTCAGATTACATTAAAATAACACTTGCAACGGGAAGGAACAACTATTCTGCAATCAGAGAACATGACCCTTACTCTCAAACAAAGACTTCAGTACTAACACTCTTTTATGAAAACAATAATGCAGAAAACAATTAACTCTATCTAACAGAGAACAAGGCCATCTAGTCCCTTCTTTTCTAAGCAGGAGACTTAAGCCCTATTTATGTTTAGCACACTTGTGAATTTGAGGTTTACAGAGAACAGGATAGTCTGATCCCTTCCTTTCTGAGCAGGGATCCTTAACCCAGTCTCTGGCTAGAACACCTGCAGGAATGATGGAAATATATAGAAGACAAGGTGTTTTGATTCCTTCCTTTCTGAGCAGAAACCCTTAACCCAATCCCTGGCTAGCACACTTGCAGAATTAAATGAAGTCTATAGAAGACAAGGTGTTTTGATTCCTTCCTTTCTGAGCAGGAACCCTTAACCCAATCCCTGGCTAGCACACTTGCAGAATTAAATGAAATCTACAGAAGACAAGGTGTTTTGATTCCTTCCTGTCTGAGCAGGAACCCTTAACCCAATCCCTGGCTAGCACACTTGCAGAATTAAATGAAATCTATAGAAGACAAGGTGTTTTGATTCCTTCCTGTCTGAGCAGGAACCCTTAACCCGATCCCTGACTAGTCTCATAAAATCATCACACAAGATTGCTGATAAAAAGAATTACGAATTTCATTCAATAAACTAAGACAGAGTCAGTAGTGTTTCAGCAAAGCAGAATTCATTAAAAACAGTGTTTCAGCAAACAAAAGTTAAATCAAATCATAAACAGAAATTGTACTAACACACTTCTCAACTAATGGGTGAATCTTGTGAAGAAGGTGGGCCCTCCCTTCTCACAAGATTCCCCTGAAACGAAAAAGCTAGAGAAGGATACTCAAAGAAGTCTTATATTCATCTGTCGAAATACCACATTACAATTTGGGAAATAGAGTACATCCCTCTTCTCTGGAGCTTCTTCAATACATAAAACTTGCCTTCCTCAAATGATGACTTTTTCTTATTTAAAGAGGAAATCCCTTTGATACAATAATTACAATGCATATCTGAGTCCTATCCTTAGTCAGATCTACTTTCTAAACCAGCATAGGATTTCCTAGTCTTACGTAACAGAATGCTATTACAGGAGATGAAATGAGGTATTGCTGTTATGACTGGTGTAACAGCTTCTTCCCGTTGTTGCTGATGGTGTTTCATCATCGCAATTCGCAGTTTGTTTCAGCCACATGAATTGTGCTCTGACTATGTCGGCATTCTTGTGTAGGAGCGACGGTTATAACTTGTTGACCACTGACTGTAACAGATTCCTTTGTGTTTTAGCATCGTCAGTCGTGGCGGTTTCCTCTGTGTTTCAGCATCTGCAACTCTGGACTGTGTAACAACTCCGTGTTTCAGCATCTGCGACCTCGGACTATAAGGCAGCTCTGTGTTTCAGCATCTACGATGTCAGACTATAAGGCAGCTCCATGTTTCAGCATCTGTGACCTCGGACTGTATAGCAGCTTTGTGTTTCAGCATCTGCGACCTCGGATAGTTCTGTGTTTCAGCAATAGGCCTCAAATGCTAATCTACAGTTTTGAACACTTATGCATTTCTAATCAATGGTCAAGTACGAGAGTAATGTAAAATATTATGCAAAACAGATTAAATGTATAGTAATGAGAAGGGACATTGTATACCTTTGGGATGATCAGATAAAGTGATAGTATGAGTCTAAATATAGGTGATCAAGTGTATAATAGTGGCCAAAAGTGTAGGCAAAAAGGTACATTGTGTGGTCCTAACAAAGGGGTCACACATGACTACCAGAGATGTTGAGGGAGAGGTGTGGTCAGCAGCCCTGCCATAGCCTACTAGCACTCCCACCATGGCTCGAACTGTAGGTTAACGATTACCTAGTTCGAGAGGACCCAAGATGTCATGAGGGTAGACTACGAAAGTCGCTCACGATGATTCTAAGGGGCGCGCAATAAGGCGGGGGACTTATTCCTTAGAGTCCCTTAGTCTCCCACAAGTTCACCTGGCGGAGTGTTGACTCCAGGGGTTATTGATGTCTACCAAGTCAGTCAAGAGGAAAGTGGCACCCTTGGAGCACGTAGTGCGTCCTGAAGGGCACGTCGCACTAGGGAACAGAGGAGGTGAGTGGCACCCTTGGAGCACCTGGTGCATCCTAAAGGGCATGTCGCAATGTCGATGATAGAGGGATGAACCTAGATGACCTTAGGATGAATAAAGTGTAAATTATTTTTAAAACAATTTCCCTAATTAAATGTCATCCAGTACAAAATTTAAGGTCTAATTCTAAATTATGCTAGTGGAAAAATTTTGTCTTCTATATAAAAAATATATATATAATAATAATAAAATAAAAACAACTTAAATAATAATTATGATCTTCATTAAATATTGTAACTTGAAGGAAGTAAGAAATTTAATTTACTCATAAAAAAAAAATTATGTTGATATAAAATTTAAAAAGGGAACTAATTGTTTTATCATTTTGATAATTTAAAATATACTAATTAAATGATAAAAGGGAAAAAGGGTTAAATTCCACACCTACCTTTTTGAGTTCTATGTAAAAAGGGGAAATACGGAAAATCTAAAATATTAGGAAACTAGGAAAAGAGGTAAACATAAAAAGGGAAAAAGGGGAACATAAGGGAAAAAGATGAAATTCAACTTAGTAAAGAATCTACCATATTAGAGCTTTCTAATTTAAACTGAATTAGCAATTTAATGATAGGGAAAGGCTTTAAAACCTGTAAGGGAATTTGAGGACACCTAGGAGTTATTCTAGGAGTAACTCTATGTGGGTGAGGGAAATAAGATAATTAACTAATTAAATAAATTAAATAATGGAGGAATGTAGGGGATGGGGGACACTTGTACGGAGAAGAAATTTTAGGATTTTTTTTTTTAAACTTGACCTAAATGAGATTTTAGGAAAGAAAAGAAGTTTGAAACTCTATGAAATGAAGGAAGGAGAAGGATAGAGGGGGAGCTTTTGTTTTCGTAACGTTACGCTGCAGAAATATCTATTTTACTGATTTACTTGTGGGATTTGGGATACCCAGCTCGGAGAGGAGTGGTAGCTCAGCCTTGCGAGGCGACGTGGGAGCTAGTCGAAATCTCTGGATAGTGTGTGTGGCCCCTTTGCGGCTCGGGGGGCTAAGGGGGAAAAATAGTACCCCTAGCGTTGGCTGGGAGGTACTAGTGAAGTCTCATCGGTCGGCAAGCGGTAGTTGCACAGAGCACGCGGACGTCACTCAGAGTGGGTGAACAGGAAATGGTACTATTTCTTTGTTTGTATGGTAGATTGTTGTAGGATTTATGATTTGGATCTACATGTTTATTTGGGTAGGTAAACTGGTTGTATAGATTCATGACTAAATTTTTTATGGCCTAGCTGATTGATTGATTGGTTTCCCATGACCTTCATCTCCTCGCATGTCATGACTACCCTATGGTGTTGATTGTGACCATAATGGTTGTTTACCATTCATCCCTAGCTACTCAGTCCTCGCCTGAGCAGTCAACGAGGAGCCTGATCTACGGTCGTCGCTTTAGCGTTAAAATACCTATGGATATCAACGCCATTATTTTTTGTGCGAGGATGATCTCTTCATCCATCTACCTCTGTTGTTTTCCTTGGTTGATTGTTTGACTTGCATCATCTAGCAAATACCTCTGTGTATGGATTTCCTGGTGTCCTTGCTGGTTTATCTCCATGATGGTTGATGTTTGGACAATGATTTCTTTATTTTACTGACTGAGATCCCTTAGTTATTGACTTCCTTTTCACTTGATGAGTGTGATCTACAATTCTATTTTGTGTACGAGTTTATATTGAGAAAATTATAATAAGGAGCCAATGTTTATAGTTTTAGGTGGTTTTATTGTTTTGATAGCAATCGTTTGGTAGTGTACCAAAACGTTTTTGTTGAGCATCAATTGTATGTGGCTTTTGGACAGCGAATTGTTAACCGGAATGGCCACTGTTGCATTAAATATGACTGCATTTTATATATGTTTCTATGCTTTAAGCTCGTTGAAGACGTTTGGACAATGTGTTTCCCTTGAGTGAAATCAGAATTTCTGACTGTGTCGTGTCCTTGTTGATTTCCCAGTTAAATAAAGGGAAATGGTATTATGGAATCTGTGATGTCCCATTTATTGGTAGCCTTCAATTGATTGTTACACGGATTTCATTTCTTGATTGTTACCATTATTTTAACTACATAATTTATTACTACCGATTCTACTACATGATTGACGGCTACACGAATTTCATTTCTTGACTGTTACCACTATTTTAACTCCATGATTTTATTACCACCAATTTTACTTCACAATCGATTGCTACACGGATTCATTTCTTTAATGTTACCATGATTTTTTTTACCAACGATTTTATTACCCAGGTTGACCACGATTTTACTGTTGCAAGGGATTAATCCTTACTGTTACTGCCTTAATGACCATGTTTTTCCCTTACGGTGTAGCATTTGGTATCTGGGTGACTACATTGAGGTTGAGGGGATACGTTTCACTTTACTTTGATGCATTGGCTATTGATTGCACACGTTTTCCCATTAATTTTGTATACTACATTTTGTTGATATGTGGAACGAACAATTAACCTCAATAATTTCAATTGATGGGTTAAACTCGGCAATTTGTGTATACCTTCCTGCGTAGTTTGCATTGATTTTACTGTTGCCGAATAATGACCATGAATTTGTTGATAAGTAGCACAACGAATTACCCTTAAATTTTGATTGATTTTCATTGTCGGTTGTACCATGTTTTTCCCTTAACTGATGTCTGTGTCGTTGCTAGAATGACTGTGTCTTTCCTTTAATTGAGGGTGTAGCAGTTGAATGGGCTCGAATTGCCACCTTTGGTACTTTGTTTGCTAATGTGTGTACAATGTTTGCTTGTTCTTTAAATGACAGAAATTTTAGAAATTTTTTCTGGTGCATTGGGTTCAGCGTTTTACCTACTTGTCAATGACTCCAATCTGGTGTTTACTTTCCTGAACGTAGACTCGGCAGTTCCATGGATTAAGTTTACATTTTGGTAACGAATTTATTACTTAGATTGCCATTTAAAGGTTGTATTATGACCATGATTTACTGCCAAGTGATTTGTTCTGATTGCGCTCCATTCAATGACCGTAATGCCATTCCTATCTAGCATGTTTGTGCATCTATTTTCGTATTTATATTTATCAGTTACAAATAATAATATTAATTTCTGGTGGACTTATTCTTGACGTGCTACATCCTAATTTATCCTTAAATATTAGAAACTATAAAAATTACGCTTTTTGGTAATCCTTATATTTATCCTTAACAAGGGATGTCTATAATGCTAATATTTAATCAAATAGAAAAGAGAAGAAAGAATTTATTTTTCTCTTAAGCTTAACACGACTTTCCTACTTGGTTCATGTGTATGAGAATTATTTTAGAATTGAGAACTGTTTATACAATACGAGGAGATGTATTTTTCCACCTTATGACACTTCTTATTTTTGAATCCTTTTATGTAAAACAACCAGGGGTCCCAAAGTCTAGCTTTCACAATTTAAAGGGTAAATAGCCTTTTTCATTTAAAGATGAACTAACCTTTTTCCATTAAGTAACCTTTGCACAATGTCAAGTAGTTTCCAAATTTTGAGTATTCTTAGCTTCAACCAGAAGGTAGTTTGAGGATAAGTTGTTTCACTTATGCAAAATGTTTTAGGTACTCTCCCTTCTCATGGTTAGTTACACTAGAAAACTTCTTGACCCCAAAATAAAAAAAATATTTATAAAAATAAATATAGATAAATGTAATATTGAAGGGAATACCCAACTCTAGGATTCTCATAACTTGCAAGATTGAGAAATTTCCCTTTTCACCAGTCACATATAAAAGGTACAAAAAAAATTTGCCACCTTTAGCATAGCTTTTAGTCGTGACGATGGGGTTTGTACAACTTCTTTGATGGAGGATCCTGCACGTTTTTTGGGTGCCCAAGTTTGACAATTATTTTTCAACTATTTAGCCATGATAGGATTTCTACAATTTTCTTTTGGGTGCTTGAATAAAATAAAAATTTGTCTCCAACTATACATTTATGGTATGGTATCTACATTTTCTCGATGCCCTAATTGAGAAAAAGGAGCTCGACATGGATTGAAACATTGACTTGACTTATTCAAATCTCGCTATAGATATTGCATGCGCATAACATTGTTCCAACCAAAAATGGGAAGCATGACAACAAACCCCATATATTCCATGGCCCCGGTTATTTTCTCGTGGGAACATATATACCATATGTAAGAGAAACCCAATGTTGCGACATGTTTTCTTTATATATCAAATTGTTTGATGCAAAGATCGATGTGTGATGCTCTATGGAACCTTATGGAATCTTTCTTGTGTCCTGTTTGAAGTTTACTTGGTTCTTGGTTGTATTCTTTGTCTGTCAATTTGTATGTCACGAAACTCCGAGTGTTGTTTGGAGGACACAGAACAATAGAATTGCAATTTTTCAGCCAACTATCCCACAAGTCCTCCTAACAATTTGTATAAAGAAGAACTCTAGGTGATGTTTGTAGGAAACAAAACTATAGAGGACATGTTTTTCCCTTTAATATAACCTATGTGACACAAATGTAGTATGTGGCTTGTTTTAGCACTTTTGCTTGATCGATGCACTTGGTAAAATTAATCTCTTGGAATAATTTGAAATAAACGAATATATACTATGCAAATTCCAATCGAGCTATAATATTAACAAGAGACCCTTAAAATTCAAATTGGTCATTGTTATACTTATGGTGATAGAATTTTAAAAGGCTTTGTCTTTTTACTTCATTTTTTTTAAATAAGAGATTTAACATCCATTGATAATTTTATGTAATTAAATTGTACAATATCAATATTTAATATTAATAATTTAGTATTTCAAAATAATGATTTTAGATAATGTTAGATAGTTGATAGGGATCACCATCCATAAACAATCACAATCTTGGGCCTGCCAGCCCTGGATTCCGGCTGTCAATTTGTATATCGCAGAATTTCAAGTGTTGTTTGGAGGACATAGAATAATAGAAGTGCAATGTTGGGCCAACCAGCCCGCAAGTTTGCCTGTCAATTTGTATATCGCGGAACTCTAGGTTCTATTTGTAGAATAGGAAACAATAGAGGCCCAATTTTGAGCCCGCCAGCCCGAGAACCCACGATAAAAAAAGTGGATAAGTGTGGAATGAGGGATCTGTACATGCTCTATAAAATATCATGTCCATACTTTATAAAAGTACATATTTAGTATGTATTTCTAATTTTTCGGAAAATTTCTAGGTGCGGAAGTTAGCGAATTCACGTCTTCATATTTCCACTTACTTTTGTATCACCAGCATGACCGACCGCTTCCCTATTTCATATTGTACAAAATTTTTGAATCGTGAATTTTTGAATAGGCGGGTTACCAGATAGGAGGGTTCAACATTGTGTTCCCATTGTTCCTCCACCTACAAACAACACGCAGACATTCACGATCTACAAATTAGCAAAAAAAATGAAATAAAAGAATATATACTATGTGAAGTCTAATGGAAAAATCATATGAATGAGAGGATAGTAAAATTCAAATTTGTTGTTGTTATACTTGCGGTGAAGCTAACAGTACAAAAACTTTACTTAAACATCCAAAAATTGATTTTCTTGTAACTTTTCTTAGCTTCTCTTATACAAAAAGATCTTGGAAACTTTTAACATTGCTCATTGTATCTATTCCTTGATCTAATAACCTATTGACATGTTTAATCCACTTCATAGTTACTTGTAATACCATCAATAGGTATTTCTTACAACAATTCCCTCTTCTGAAAATTTCTATCCACTTTCTTTTCTTCCCTCTTTTTTCCCTTTCTGGTTACTTACTTGTTTTTCGGAAAATGTCTAGGTGCGGGATTTGGCAGTTTCACATCTTTAGATTTCCATTGTTACCTTTATATCACCATACCGACTGACCGCTTCCCCATTTCATATTGAACAAACTTTTTTAATCGCGGGTACCCACATATGCAGGTTCAACTTTGTGCTTCCATTGTTTCGTCGCCTACAAGTAGCACTCGGGCTTCTGCGATTTACAAATTAGCAAAACAATTCCCCTTCATATTGTTTTGTTTCTCTTTCTATTTACTTGGTCCTTTTTCTAAATGTCTCATTCTTTTATATACAGCACCCGAAGTTCCGCAATATACAAATTTCCCTCTGTCACTGAGATACAATTTGACCGTCGACCCCTCACATCTCCTGGGTATATCTTGTGACCCTTTTTTCTGTAACCCGCATGACTACTTTCAATACCTGGGAATTTCTTGGAATCTGTTTCACGGATTGGTAGGTGGACGGAATGTACAATGCTTGGTCACTCTTCACCATCCCCGCTACCTTCTTACTTCTTTCTAGATATGCAATTATTAAGCTTTAATGTTAGTAGTTCATCATGCAAGAATAGTTAAGATTGTCATTAATGTCTGGGAGGTAAATAATATTTGCCATTACTATGAATTAAACCAAGATTTGCGGAGAAGAGTGTTATCCTTTCCAAGTATTCATTACAAACAAGATGCAATCTCTTTAGTGCATCGGTTGGTTGGCGCCTTTAAGAAATCTCTAATCCTTAATCGCTTTTCGTTGTCACCACCACCTTCGCACTTTTTTATAAATATGCAATTAGTGAGATTTAATGGTAAAAAATCATTATGCATGAACCCTAGAGATTGTGATTGATCATTGAAAGACTCGAGGAGATCTTCCATTGATATGCATTAAACTAGGATTTGCGGAGTGTTATATCCATCCCCAATTTTCATTTCAAACATCATCTCGAGAAAATGAAAATTCTTGTTAACTTGTGGCAACAGTTTTGTCCAGATACAGTAAACAACTTCGGGCATGATGGCCAGAGGTTCCAGTATTCTAGGGAATATTCTTACTACTCATTTCCCTCTACCCAGGAGAAAAAAAGGAGATGGTCCCTTGGTACACTGAGAGATATATTTCAAGCCAAATAATTCCAAGGAAACCCTGCTTGCTTAGATAACCTACCCAGTTGAATTGATGTTTGGCATAGAGGTTGATGCCATGGATTCTGAGATGGAAAAAGATGATCTGATGGACGATGATACAACAATGGATGATGGAAATGCAAAGACTGTTCCCACTCCTGTGCCAAAATTTAAATCAACCATAATGGGTGGAACTTCTCAACTCAATGATGGTGGTCTTAACAACATCAAAAGAAGGAGTTTCAGAAAAGAAACCAATGTTGAACGCAATAGTCAATTTGCATCTCGAAATTAGGAATTCCAGACGTCCAAATTAGTATGTTCTGGGTGGAAGAATTTTATTGTAAGGAAATGATATGTTGATGCTCCCAAAGATATATTTCAAGACAAAAAACTATTCAATTGCAGGAATAGTATCTTGTTCTCTGGATATAAAATTAACATCTTAGGGAATGAGGACCAAAACTCCCACCGGTGCAAGGAATATTTCTACTAGTCATCAACTTCCACCCATAATGGACAAATTTGGGCCTCTGTAATTGCATGTGCAACCTATTTCCCTAAAGTTTTCGATTGTGGAGAGGTGGTTTCTTGGTGTGTCCTAAATTTTAGTTAAGGGATATCCATTTTCCCTGCAACGTTTTTCGTCTTCTTCCTCACGAGAAGCTTCTGAGAACTATCAATTTTACCACAAGATGCTCCATCGAGCAGAAAACTGCAAGGATTTCTTAGAAATAAAATCATGGTAATCAATTTCATATGCATGTTGAAGAGAATATTGATGGCTCTTGCATGTTGCGTATCACATGCCTATGTTTGTGGAAAATATGTTCAATATTTTGGTCGAAATATCTTGGTCTAATTTATAAGTATAGATATACAATGCTCAAATTTTATTTTTTTAATGGATTTTGTATTAAAAAAAATTCCTTGGAGTCTTGGTTGTTGCTTATTTTTTGGATTTAACACCTCTTCTCATTGGCATGGTTCGGTAGTCTCGTAATCCTTCAATATTGTATTTTCTTAGGTAATTTGTTATAAAATGGAGAATCTAACACTTATATGAAAATGTATTGTGTCGAGCCATCACGATTTTATGCAAATTAAAAAGTAATTAATCGCATCTTCAAACCAACGTTCAATTATATTCATAATGCAGATAGAACATAGAAATACCAAATCAAAATGTTGCAGCAAAATCATCATTCTTATTTCTAGAAATGCAAGTATTAAGCTTTAATGCTAACAACCCATAATGCAAGAAGTTTAATACTTAAGATAATATGTTACAGTCATGGAAGAATGTATCAAGAACACACTTACACCCATAGGTTGCAACAAAATCTAATCTTCAACAAAACATTTGTTGACAATTACTAGAAAACGATGGTTTTGCAACAATGAGGCTTGTTTGAAACAAATCCGCGCTTATGAAAATTTCCCTCCACCTTTCTATTTTCCCACTCTTTAATCCCCTATAGTTTCTCTTTTTGTTTACTTAATCATTTTTTTCGAAAATGCCTTGCTGCAGGGGTTGGCGGATTCATGTTTTTCGATCGAGCGCTTCCACTTTGTCTAAATTGCACTTTCCATTGTTACATGACCTGCAAATAATATTATGGCTTATGCGATATGTAGATTTAATTTTGGACTACCACATCATCCCCTCTTCCATGTTACACATTTTTCACCAAAATTTTCCGATATATACAATTTGACACTAGGGGCCTTACATCTCCTCGGGAACCTGTCACCCTATTTTGAAGCCCGTCGGACCGCTTTCCACACTTGACAATTTCTTGACATCTCTTTGGCAGATCGTCAAGTTCATAGGTTCAGGAAATTTCAAATTTCTAGATGTTGTTTCCTATGCCCTCTACCTTCAGATTTCATTCCAAGTATATGCAATATGTATACAACTTATCCAACAACATACATAAAATATCTTTCTAGGAAATGGAATATCCATTACATATTTGAATATATTAGACCTTATTTTCCCTCTTCTATATTTGACCAAATTGTTGTTTATTTTTCCCCTCTACTCTCTCTTTCTCTTTACTTAGTCATTTTTCTAAATATGTGACTCCTACCAACCAGTAGCCATTTGATGCCTAGGCACTTTTCATATCGCAAATTCCTAGACAGCCAAGCTCTATATTGAAATTCCATTGTTCTGTCACCTGCAAACAACACCTGGACCTCCACCATATACAAATTTGTTGCCACACTCCCACATCATACCCTCTTCCATGATACATAGTTTGCACATGAAATCTCTGAGACATGCAATTTGACCTTCGAGACCTCATGTCTCCTAGGGAACTATTGTCACTCCATTTTGAAGCCCCTATGCCTACTTTCCATATTTCGCCATTTCTTGGAATCTCTTTCATGCCTCCAATTCCATACTTACCCGACTTTTTTCCCTTGCATATTATCGGACATGCGAAATTCACTTATAGTGTTTCTTGACCCGCAAAAAATCCCTCACCCACTTCCAAGATATAGAAATTGATTTCGAGACTCCTACATCATCCCTCTTCCGTATTACACAGTATGCACTAAAATTTTCTATCAATACAATTTGACTATCGGGCCCTCATGTCTTCTCCAGGACCCTTGTGAGCATATTTTGACTGTCGTCTTCCCACTTTCCATGGATATTTCTTACAATCTCTTTTGCAGATCATCGAGTTGGTAGGTTCAAACAATTTTCAATTCCTAGTCATTGTTTTTTGTGCCCTCCACCTTCTCACTTGTTTCCAAGTATACGCAATAAGTATATGAATTCTCTAGAAACATGAAAAAACTATATTTGCAAGAAATGGGATATCTATTACAGATGTGAATATATTATCCCTTCTTTTTCGTCTTCTATACTTAGCCAAATATTCGTTTCTCTTTTCTCTAAACTTTATCTTTCTCATCACTTATTCATTTTTTCGAAAATGTCTAACTGCATGGGTAGGAGGAATTGTGGGTTCATGTTTTCACTCATGCTCTTATATCGCAACACCGATCGACCGCTTCCCCATTCCATACCCAACCACTTCTCCGACCATGGATTTCCGGTAAGCATGCTCTATATTGGACTTCTATTGTTCCATGACCTACAAATAATACCATGAATTTCGCGATATACAAATTTACAATTGGACTCAGATCATACCGGCTTCTGTATTAGAGTCTACCTATCATGCGCTCTTTCGTGGTACACATTTTCCACTAAAAATTTTTGAGACATACAATTTGACCATCGGTTCCTCACGTCTCTTGTGGAACTATTTTCACCCTATTTTGAATCTCGTCCTTCTTCTTTCCATACTTCACCATTTCTTTGAATTTCTTTCGCAAATCATTGGGTTGGCAGGTTCAAGAAATATCCAATTTCTAATCGTTGTTTCCTATGCCCGTGCCCTTTTGCAATTATCAATTAGAAATTATATATAAGATCTTATTTATAGGTATGCAATTAGAAAGTGCTAATGCTAAACCAGGATTTGAGGAAATATCCCATTAATACGCATAAAACCAAAATTTCTAGATGGTTATTTTATCCCTTCCGAGTTTTAATTTCAAACATCATGGAATGTCATTTGTGCATCGTTGGGTTGGCCCTTTCACGAAATATTCAATCCTTGATTCCAAAAATGAGTTTGACCAACCATTTCCCTATTCCATACTTAGCCACTTTCCCAAAATTCTGCAAACATACAAACCAACCACTGAACTGTCCCATCATGCTCTATTTTGTTTTACACATTTTGTAGTAAAAAATTCTGATAGATAAAAATTGATCGTGGGAAACTCGCCTCTCCTAAGTATCCCCTGTAACCCTATTTTGAATCTTTCCCGACCTCTTTTCATACCTTTCCATTCGTTCCTTGATCTCCCTTGTTTTCATGACCTTCGCACTTGTCTATAATAAAAAAAGGTTTTTTTATATATATAGTACATTTTTCACTGAAAAATTCTAAGACATACAATTTCACTGTCGAGTCCTCACGTATCCCGTGGAACTATTGTCACCTCGAGTCTGACCGACCATTTCCCTATTCCATACTTAGCCACTTTCCTGAAATTCCACAAATATACAAACCAATTTTTGAATTGTCCCAGCATGCTCTATTCTGTTTTACATGTTTTTCATTAAAAAATTCCCATACATAAACTTTGACTGTGGGTCACTTGCCTCTCCTGAGTATCCCCCATAACCCTATTTTGAATATTGTCTCACTGATTTTCAGACCTTTCCATTCGTTCATTTCTCTCCCCCGTCTTTGTGACCTTCCCACTTGTCTACAATTAATATATATATATATATATATATCTTGTTTCTAAATATGAAATTAGTGACATTTAATTCTAATATCTCATTGTGCAGGAACCATATAGATTTTCATTGATGGGAGAAAGGCTCGAGGAGATATCCTATTAGTACACATTAAACCAAGATTTTCATAGGGTTATATTATCCCTTCCGAGTGTTGATTTCAAAATAATGAAATGTCTTTCGCACATCGTCGGCTTGGCATGTTCATGAAACCTCCAATCCTTAATTTCTCTTCATCATACCTTCCACCTTCGCACTTCCAAATATGCAATAAGTAACCTTTACTAGTAATAGTTCATCATGTAACACCCATATAGATTGTCATTAATCAATGAAAGGCTCGACGATCTTTCCCATTCATAAGAATTTAACCAAGATTTTGCGGAGAGTTATATTATCGGCTCCAACTCTTCATTTCAACCATCGTCTAGATCAAACCAACATTCTCTTAAAACTATGGCATCATCTCAAAAACAATTCTATGGAGATACAGTGAACATCTTCTGGTGCAAGGACCAGAACTTCCAATGGTCCAAGGAATATTCATATTACTTAACCCCTGCTACCCAGAGCGAAGTAATTTTGACCTCTAGGATTTCTTATGCAGGATGTGTCCCTAAATTTTTTTACTGTAAGGAGCTGGTCTCTTGGTGCTCCGATAAATTTATTTCAGAAAAAAATAATTATTCCACTGCGTGACTGCTCTTTTGTTTCTTTCTCACCTCAGGTCTTCTACCAGATGCTAATATTGTTGGAGCCAACACTGACGTTCAAAGGAGAATATTCCAAACAGTTCTTATTAAATAAGATTAATGGGTTGGAGCTCTTTCTTGATTTATTGTAACGCCTTATGGTAGCTCCTGAAGATATCACAATATTGCAGGTTAGTACATTTAGAAATACATTCCATAAAATTGCCTAGTTGTTTACAAGAATAACAGGATAGGATTCCACAACAACTATTTCCTGGATGGCTCTTTATATTGTGTATTTCATAGTCAAGGAACAAGCCATTTTTAATTGTGGAAAGCTAATTTCCCATGAAATTTGTTACCAATTGTCAAGCTTCAAAAGGGAAAAGAAATTTTATATGTCATCCTACTTAGTTTTTGTGATAACACATTGCTTCTAGTTTCCATAACTGTCTCTGTCCAAGAATGTCAATTGGGAATTCAACCCAATAATGGTCTAGTACTAGGCCTTGTGGAAGCACAAGGCCTCCCACTATTTTTATGAGGTTTTTAATGGCTTCGTGTATTTTTTCAAAGTTTTGTTGTTAGGAGAAGATGTTCCCCGCATATTTGAACAAACAACCATTTTTTTGGATAGGAAGGGGACACTTGAACATTTGGATAATTACACTATGATAAGGATTTTTGGTTCCAGGGAGAAATCTACTCTCCTTTGATGTCACATTACAGATAGAATTTTTGTTACAGAAGTAGCATGACAATACAACTACTAGTTGCATATATTCCAAGAGAAGAGAAAAAAATAGTTCATTCCTCTTCCTTGGAATGTCAGGGACTTCATGTTGAGGAACTTCAACAAAATTGATGAATTCGCAGCCCATTATAGCAACTTGAACCTAAGATATGTTGAAAACCTAAGAGGGTTCGACCCCAGTAATTTTTTTCTACAACATTTACAATCACTTGGCTTCATAAATTGTTTTTTCAAAAAACACCTGACCAATAACGGAGACACTGGCGGCAATGCTCCTACTTCTGATGTCAGTGACCTAGACAGACTGCAAACTAGTACTAAATTGTATAGGAAACAGGGAAAAGGCCCCGGTGAGAAGAGTTCTCAATCGGTGAATAACACTCACAAAAGTAGGACATCCTAGAGCATTGCTCCAACAACCCACCACACCAAAAAATAAACTCAGATTTATTCAAATGGAAAACGTGATAAAGACCCTCCTCACTCTAAAATTGATAGTTCTCACAAGCTTCTAATGGAAAAGAAGAGAAAAAAAAAATTGGGATAGGAGAAGGAGCCCGAAATTCAAAGTGCGAACATGGAACTTGAGCCTAGTTTGGATAGCGTACCCCGCTACCTTGATTAACCCAGACATGCGATCTAGCATACTCATCAAATGGACATATATGATACCAAAAATTTTGACGAAGATGAATCCTTCGTGTTCCAAAGCGTTTTTTTTATAACCAGTCCAAAAAATTGATTATTGAAAAGAAAAATTTGTAACATCCCGCTCTGGCGCACTTACCAAACTTATTCTTTGAGGACACTTGCTTGCAAGTGATCTGGGTTTTGATGATGATAAAACTGTTTCCTTCATTATGATGCGTTAAGTTATATGACATGATGTGTTACTACCTTGATGTAGACAAGTGCTGCTGACTCAGTTTCATTGAGTGTGCAGGGTTTCGGACCTTGAGGATGCAGTGACATCGGTGGAACTCCCTTGGACTCTGGATTGAGTCAGGGAGTGGGTTATATGAGTTGTTTCATTTATGATGATATTGTTTCATTTTGATGATATGCTATTGATCTTATGATATGTTGTTGACATAATCTAACATGACGGTTGATGATGCAGGCTGACGATAGCTTGCCGACCAGACTCACATATGGAGTAAAGGGGCCACACACGAGTTCCAGAGAGAGTGAGGGAGAGGTGTGGCAGCAACCCTGCCACAACCTATTAGCACTCCTGCCGTGGCTCGAACTGTAGGTTAACTATTACCTAGTTTGAGAGGACCCACGATACGTGAGGGCAGACTGCGACAGTCGCTCACGATTCGAACTGTAGGTTAACGATTACCTAGTTCGAGGGGATCCACGATGCCATGAGGGAAGACTGCGACAGTCGCTCACGTGATTCTAAGGGGCGCGCAATAAGGCGGGGGCCT